>PVJX010008615.1:41881-64715 GCA_004027295.1 Dolichotis patagonum
ATGACATGTTGGAGTCGGGCAGGACAGCCCGAACTGGGAACGGCAGTGACTTCAGTTGGTTGCTCCCTTCCCAGTGAAGATTGGTGGGATCTGCTTGGCCTGGGTCACACCCCTGACTGTGACCCAATAAGTCGTCCCAAACCAATTCTGTATGCGCAGCATGCATTGATGCAGTGAAGGCCCCCAAAGGTTGGCTGGCCTGGAGTGGAGGGGCCAGCATACATAGCCCCTGCCTGTACCTCAGTGACTAACAGCAAACTGGAGAGGGCAGAAACCCCGAGCCAGCATGCTTCAGAGGAGCTGTAACCAACAGGGAAAGGGGCTGGGAACTACACTATACACTTGTATGGAAGGAACCAGAAACATGATGAGAGAAAGAAATAAGAAAAAGCCTCCAGCCCCTAACCCAGAGAATATTGATCCAGGAAAGGTAAGTACAAAAGAGATTGAGGGCAGCAAAAATGCAACATCAAACACGGCATCAGCGGACATAAAGAGATATCTTTGGGACCTCATAAACGAGCTCAAAACTGAAACATTAATTCAAGTTAAGCAAGATATAAGTAGATTAATAAAAGAAATGCTAAGCACTTCTCAAGAAGACACAGATGGAAGAATGCAGGAACACAAAAAAAGGAGAGAAATGTTCAATGAAAAATATAAAGAAAACTTAGAATACATGAAGCAGATTCAAAGAGATTACCAGGAAACTACAAATTCCATTGAAAGCTGGCAAAACTGCTTGAAAGAAACTAAGGAAAGACTATCAAAACTTGAAGACAGGTTCACAATGTGTGATTATGAAAGAAAGATCTCTTTAAAAATAACAAGGAAATAGTAACAATACCAAGGCTATAAGATGACAGGAGGATCTATAACCTAAGAATAAAACATGTGAATGGAGAAGCAGGAGTCAAAAGAAAGGCATTACAAAGGCTATTCACAGAAATTAGTAAGGAAAACTTCCCAAGCATAGGAAAAGGAAATGATATCCAGATGTATGAAGCATACATAACTCCAGCCACCTACAACCAAAACAGAGCTGCACCCAGACACATAATAATCAAGATCCCAGAAAGTCAATATAAGAACAGACGATTAAAAGCTGTCAGAGAAAAGAAACAGGTCACATATAAAGGAAAACCCATCAAAATCATGGCAGACTTCTCAACACAGACCATCAAATCAAGAAGAACTTGGAGCAAAGTAATCCAAGCCCTGAAAGAAAATAACCTCCAGCCCAGATTGATGTACCCTGCGAAACTCTCTCTAGAAATTAATGGAGAAATAAGATGATTCCATGACAAAGAGGAACTGGGGGAATTTGTGAGCACCAATCCAACCCTACAAAAAATACTGAAGGACATTCTAGAGAGAGAAAAAAAATACCAGGATTTCAGGAACAGTGGCAGAGAGACCTCAATGAATGGTGCAGACAGTGGAATGAAAGAGGAAAATCGACAACCAATGGCAGAAAAATAGAATAGCAGAAATGAGGGCAGAGATGGTTGGCTATAATCTCTACCATAGATGGCCTTGATATACTAAGAACAAGAAACACAGGCAGAGTAGATCTGGAGATAGGGTCCATTGAGATGCTCTGTATTGGAAACATAATTAACCTGAAAGAGGGTTTATGGATAGAAAGTCAAATATGAGAAAACAATGCTCTCTGTGACAGGGAACCAGAGAGAAATAGGGGCAACTCGACCAGCACCTGCAGATAGGTTGAAAAGACATGAAAATTTGTGCCATAGAGAACTACTCAGCTATAACAAAGGAAAACCTTGAGGCTTTTATAGGTAAAGGAATACAACTTGAGATCAAGCCCAGGAGTCAGAAGGTCAGAACCAGTTAGGGTAAATAGCAGGTTGCTCCCTCCAATCTAAAAACTGAGGGAGTCAGTGAGACACAAAATGGGCAGTGCATCCTGTGGGAGTGAAAGGCAAGAAACTGTCTAAAAACAGGAAGGAAGAGGATATTGTTAATAGGGGAACAGGATTTAAAATCTACATTATTCTCACCACTCTGTTTAGATGGATTATATTCTGTTCCAGTTTGTCTACTTACACTAGATTTGAGGACACGGACAGCTATCCCAAAAATAGCAGGATATATTATGGTAATCATCCTTAATTTCCTATTAACTTAACTTGAAGCCCTGTATAACTTATACTGTCTTATTATGACTGATTTTATTTGAATCTGGTTTGTTAGATTGCTGTTTTGTATTGACTGATTTTATTCAAGTCCGTTATGATTGATAGTTTTAAGTCTAAGAGTATAGGCAACTATACTGAAGATGACAAGATTCACTAGGATACCCACTCTGGTTTGATTATTACTTGCTTTTGAAGTCTTATAATGTCTCCAATGTTTAGTTTTTATTAATATTGTTATATACTGCTGAGACATCATAGTAACCATTGTAGATTACCTTGTATTGCGGTTTTATATGACTTTTTTGTTTCATGTTTTTCTAGCAATTTGTTTTGTTTTGTCTTGCTTTGTTTTGTTTTTCCCTCTAATACAGAAAGGATAGATGTACATGTAGAGACTCATGCATGCGTAGAACTTATAAACAGTTTATGAAAACCAATTATATAACGCATGATGAAATGAACAATTACTTTGAAGAAAAAGAGACGCTACAGTATCCAGTGCTGATTCCATAACATCATGATGTGAAATCCAGCAATACTATCATTCTTTGTTCAGAGTGATTTTAGCCTGTTTTGTTTTGTTTAAGTTCAACATACATGAAGGTATGGACAGGTATTTTGAAGAGAATGAGAGACACTATGACAGCCATTGTTGGCTTTCCTATTGTCTGGTCTTGAAGATCTAAAACACCTTCCTCATCCTGTTCAGATCAGTTCCATACTATGTTGTTTCATGTGAATTCTCTGTATGTGAAGATATGTACAACCATTTGAAAAAACTCAAGAGACAATATGATAGATAGTGAAGATCTCTGATTGTCTTGCTTTAAAATTTATGTCTCTTACATTGCTTTCTTGTGTTCTGTTCTGTTTTGTTGTGTTTAATTTTCTCCTCTTTAAAATAAAAAAAGACCAAACAAAAAACTCCACTAAAAATCATATGATACCAAAAGAGATCTAGAATAGCAAAAGCAATCCTGGACAACAAGACCAAAAACAAGACCGAGGCAAGAAGCATCACAATACAGCACTTCAAGGTTAATTACAGTGACAAAAATAGCCCAGTATTGGCAAAAGTGGACCGATAGATCAATGTAACAGAATGGAAGATGAAAAAATAACCCCAGGCAACCCCTACCTGATCTTAGACAAGGGAGGGCAAAACCTTATGCTGAGGAACAATGGCCTCTTTAACAAACGGTGTTAGGAAAACTGGCTATTCACATGCAGAAGCTTGAATCTAAACTCATATCTCTCACCATGTATCAAACTAAAATTGAAATCCACCAAAGATGTAAATATTAAAACAGAAACATTTTACCTGATGGAAGATACAATACATAAAACTCTTGAGGTGTTGGCTATGACTTCCTGAAGAGAACCCCAATTCCACAAGAGGTAACACCCAGATCAACAAATGGGATCATATCAAAGTGAAAAACTTGGGCACAGCAAAGGAAACAACCAACTAAGTACAGAGACAACCAAGTTTTGCCAGCTGTTTCTTTGACAGAGGACTAATATCTAGTGTTTATAAAGAACTCAAAAATATTATACCCACCAAATCAAAAGACACATTCAAAAATGGCCCACTGAAATAGACACTTCACATAAGAAGCAAACATGGGCAATAAGTATATGAAAAACATGTTCAAAATCACTGGTCATTAGAGAAATGCAAATGAACAAAACATTGAGATTCCATCTCACTTCAGAAAAAATGGTCATCATCAAGAAATCAAATATTAATCAATGCTGCCTATGCTGCCAGGGAAAAAGGAACCCTTGTACATTGTTGATGAGAATGTAAAATATCACAACCACTATGGAAATCAGTATGGAGAAGCCTCAAAAAACTAAAACTAGAAATTCCATTTGACCCAGATATTCCCCTACTAATAGGTGCCTTCCCTAAAATTAAAGACATCATATTTCAGTGATACATGGATACTCACATTCACAGCAGCACAATTGATGGTACTAAATCTGAAGCAGCCTATATGTCCACCAAATGATAAAGAAAATGTGGCATATACACACTGTGTATTACTACTGTCCTATGAAGAAAAACAAGCTTGAATCATTTGTAGGGATATGAATACACCTGGAGAAATAAATCAGACACACAAGCTGAAATACCACACAGCCTCACTTATATTTGAAACCCGTATACAAATAAAGAGCAAAGTAAAATACATACATATATACATATATTAATATATGCTAAAAATGGAAAGTTTCCTGGAAGAGTTCTTGCTTTATTAATCAGAATATCATAATTGTATTTCTGCATTTTCAGATGTTTGTAGTATTTGAAGGCTTTATAAAAGTGCATAAGCTTTGGAATTCACTAACTAGGATTGTCTCTCCAGTTCATATTAATATCTTTTTGCATGATGTCCAGTAAATAAACCTTTGGATATGAAAAATATACAAGTAAATATAAACTGGGCCCATCTTTCACTTGTGCTTAGAAAGGCTCTTTGTGTTGGATGCGATGGCACATTCCTAAAATCCCAGCACTTGTGTTACTGAGGGCAGCCTGGAGTAAACAGCAAGTTCAATACCAGCTTGGATACCCTAGTGAGCCCCTGTGTGAAACAAACAAATAAACCAACAAACAAAACAACAGAAAAGGCTGTTCTTTTCCTGTTCAGTTGTCTTGGCATTCTTGTTGTATATCAAGGGACCACAGCATAAATGTGAGCATTCATTTCTGGACTGTATATTCATTCCATTGATATTCATGTCTGTTCTTATGCCATTATCACACTGACTTGAATCTGTAGCTTTGTAGAAGTCTTGAATTCAAGAAATGCTAGTTCCTTACCTTTGTGTTTCATTGAAGATTGGCTTGGCTATTCTGGTTATCTTGCATTGCCACTTTAATTTTGGGATAAACTTGTATATTTTTTGCAAAAAATAGTAAGCTGTATTTCTGATGGGGATTGCAATAAATCTGTAGATTGGCTTGGGAGTATCACAATTTTGACAGTATTAAGTTGTCTAATACACAAGCAAAGGATGTCTTTCCATTTGATTATATCTTCAATTTCTTTCAAGGATATTTTGTGGATTCCAGGGTATAAGTTTTATACTTCTTTTTAACTTACTTTTTACTGTTTTATCCCTTTATGATGTTATTTTAAGTGGATTGTTTAAATGTCATTTTCATGCTCTTCATTCCTAATGTATAGAAATATAATTTCTTTTCATATACTGACAGAAAACCTACAATTACTAGTGCTAAAGGACTAATACATGTATTATTCATTATATATTCCTAGTGTTAGGAACCAAACAGCTCTGGTTTTTGCTGTTGTTTGGTTGGTTGGTTCTTTGTGGTGCTGAGGATTGAACCTGAGACTCATACATGTTATATAAGTGCTCTACTACAAAGTTCTATTCCTATCCTGAAACTAATTTATTTTTTAGTCTTCAGAACTTGGTTAAGCTTAAGATTTATAACTTGCTCCTTCCAGACAAAGACTTGTAAGCGCCAGAAATAAAAGTGAGGTATGGAGTGAGAATCTTTTTAGATTTTGTAAACCAACTGAAATTGAATCCAAATGTTCCTATCTAGACTCAAGACAGGGCATTTGAAGCTACAGTATGTGACAGTTGTCTTGATTGTACCTGTGAATAAGTGGCAAATATTTGAGTAATATTTGATTTTATCTCTTCACTTCAAAAAGAATAAGAAACCTGAATATGTGTAATTGAATGTGCTTCTGTAATATTTGTTCCCAATTGTTTCACTGAATTCCTATGAGATTTCCTCCCTGGCCTCCCCTTTCCCTCCCTTTCCTGGGTATTGCCCCTCCCACTTCTATCTTCCCAGATGCACGCACAGCTACTGGTAGCCATGTTTGTACAACCACAGTTGACTGACTGGTGGGCAGGCAGCTGTCCATGCATTTGGAATTGGAACCAAGAAAAACTTGGTCTCATGCTGGGTAGCTGGACCTAGAATATGAATGCAGGCACCAGGGAGAGCCATCTGTTGTCAGGCTGCCTGCAGAGCAGAAGTAGGAAGCAAGCTGACATGTAGAAAGGGCAGAGGCAAGAGGGAAGGAGATAGAAAAATCTGGGTCATTAATCCAGTGTTTGGTCCCAAGTCATTCCTGAGCCTTGGATGCATCCTTAGCCATGGGTTCTTTGATAATCCCAGAGCCTAGAATAGCTTCCATTTTACCTAAGCTAATTTTAAAAAGTCTGCTGCTTACAACCCAATGAGCCCAGATTACTGCACAAACTTTGGCTCTTTGCTTTTAAATGAGATATACTTACCCTAAAACAAAGAGTTTGCACTCAAGGCAGAAGGCACCTTGGCATGTTATACTGTCTGACATATATTTTAGTAGTGGGTGCTCCTATAATTTTCAGAGGCGGAATGAATGTTTGAGTGAACAAATACATGCACGTGTTCCAAATTACCTGTCTTGCTTGAGCTTTAGCTGATTTTCTGATAAAATTCAGTGCCCTTGAGTTTATGACTATATACATGGTTGAAAATTACAGTGAGTGTTTAAATTTTATTATGGTAAAAGACACATTGGCATTAATTTCCCCTGAAAATATTTGCCCTCACTTCCAGCACAATTATCCCATCATTCTTAGCCCTTTCTGAGTCCTTTGTGAATGTCTTTAGTTGTGCTTTCCTGGCTACCTTGATGGCCAGAATCAATTCAAAACACTTACCTCTCATAATCACTTTGATTTTATGGAAGAACTAGAGTCACAGGGTGCCAGATCTGGTGAATACGGTGGATGAGGACTCTGTAATGTTTTTATGAGCCTACCTTTCTGTTAGGCAGCACCTGGCAGCAGCATTCACTACATTTTTTTTTATCACGACAGATAAAGACATAAAACAGAATTTCCAGAGCCACTTCAGAAACTGGCAAAAATGTTGGGATAAGTTTATTTGAAGTGAGAGGATTTGTGGCATCATGTGTTGTACTATAATAAAAGTTTCTTAACTTTTAAGATTCACTGTGTATTTTGATCACTCCATGCACATTTTCTAAATCTTTATTCACTATTAAACTTCCTTCAAAACTAGCTGAAAGGCAGAATTGCATAGTGGGAACAATGTCAATGGAGTCAGACTATTGCATTCCACTCACAGCCTTGCCCCTCAGGCCTCTCTAGGCCTCAGTTTCCTCATCTGGAATGTGGCAATAATAGTACATATCACAGATGTTTTAAGGATTATAAGAGATAATCGATGAACTTTTCATGGTAAGTATTCAATAAATGTTAATGACTGCCATGATGATTTGGAGGAAACTTTTACAGAAATAAAAGCACCATATTCAAATCTCAATTGTTATACTCTCTTTGATAAACTACTCTTTTTTTTTTGGTACCAGGAATCAAACTCAGGACCCTGTGCTTGCCAGACCAGCACTTATGAGCTATATCCCTGGCCCCTAAACTATTCTTCTTATCATTGGTCAACTCTTCTTTATTACTTCCCAACTGCAGGCTGTGTGGTGGCAGACATCTTCTGGAATGTCTACATAGGCACTAGCACTTTTGTCTCATCTAATGACATTCCTCTGAGGACCCTCTAAACATCATCAGCCCCTTCTGGCCTCTCCAGTCAATTATTCAAAGTTTAAATGTTTTTGTGACCCAAAAGTTGTACCAGGAGAGCTGACACTGTTGAGGTGAGATTTTCTCTCATCACAGGATTTTCTGCCCCTTTGCAAGACTATTTAAAATGGTCCTGAAGTCTTTATGCTGCAGCGATCCTTATTAAATTATTTATGGACAAAGACATCTTGAGTTTGCTTCAAAATAATTGGGAAAGAGAGTGGGTTGAGGGAGAGATGAAGCAGGAATGGCCATGACAAGCAAATTATAGGTTCATTGTATTAATCTTTTTATGTGTCAGAAATTTTCCATAATAAAAAGCTATGCCTAGCAATGTTCTCAAGCACCCATTAGCTCTTCCTTCTGACATTTCTTTAGCCTCGTCTGTGTGTAATTTTATTCATGCAGGATGTAGTTTCTCTTTTCTTACATCTGTTGCTCTGGGCAATGCCTTGAAATTATAAACTGCCTCTAAAAGTAAAAGTAGACCGATGTCTTTTACACAGAGATGAAAATGGAACACAATGTAAACACTAGTTTTGAACATATTTAAATCATTGCCATTCCTATTTTCATGCTAATTAATGAAACCAGGAAGTCCTAGTATAAACTATCTCTTTGCTGGGGACTTCAGCTATTGATAATGTGTTTACAATCACAATGATAAACCGTGTGCAGCTCTGCGGTACAAGTGTAGTGGGTCAGCAAATAACCTTTAAAACAAACACATTCAACAGAAGCTAAATCAATAGCTGCAAGAAAACTGTCTGCAACTTGGATCACGGAGGGTTTTGTGTTTATGCCTTGCAGTCGATGTACCAAATGTATCATAGCAACAGTAATGGGATGCTACTAACGGAGAGCCTCCTCCTAACACTTAACCTTGGTTGCAAGCTCCACAGAAGGTTCTTGCCATAACATTGCTGACAACAGCAGGCTTCAGTTACATGGTCTTCAATAATCAAGGGACACATTAGGGCATCAGGAAGTAGCTGCCAGTCTCTGATAAGACCAGTCATTTAGGAAAGGGGGACTATAATCTGTACTGTGACTGTTTGCCTTTGTATGACCATGAGGGCTGATCAGCTGTCTTCAAGGCCCAGTGGACCTGTGGATTTCATGTGCTGTTCTGTTCATACAGACTCAGGCGTTCAGCTGTTTGCTGGTAGTCAGAGACCCCGACCACACTCCCACCTTCCCTTCTCACCCCCCTTGGAACAGACACATGCTAGAAAGCCAACTGGTCGGGTTAGGGAACCAGGTTAGGGCCAAAGAAGGGAGCAAAACTAACAACTCCCTACGGGATGCAGCCCTGACCTTGACCTCATTAGCTCTGGGCTCAGTTGAACTAAACCAG
Source organism: Dolichotis patagonum (assembly GCA_004027295.1). NCBI lineage: Eukaryota > Metazoa > Chordata > Mammalia > Rodentia > Caviidae > Dolichotis > Dolichotis patagonum. The sequence continues at coordinate 51,002 of PVJX010008615.1, forward strand.
CCCAGATGGCATCAGGAATAAGGTGAAGGTCCACTTTGGGAAAAGCTGGAGAGACAAGTCAATAGCTTGAAAGACTTAAACTGATGAGGAGGTGTGGGAGAGATTACTGTAGTGAAAGCATTAAAGAACTTTACAAGTTGCATATAATTTACTGCTACTATTATTATTACTATTTGCAGCTAAAGGTGATGAAATCTAATTTATTCTTTCCCAGTAGAAACATTTTAGGCTTCTCTGCCTTGGGGAGGTTAACTAATTTGCCCACAGATAGCAGTCTGGACGGTGCCTGTCTGCCCTCACAGCCCACTACCACATGGCTTATTATTCAAAGAAGCATGAAGCAAATACAAAAGTATTTTCTAAAAACATCTATGGGGTTTTCAACCAACACTCCTGATCAAATTTCTACGTTACACCAGAAAAACACTCCAGAGCACTTGATTTGCAATGATTGTCTCTCCTGGCAGCCCTAAAAGTTATATCAGGGACACTCTTTAGCCAAAAGGCTCCCAAGTTTATTGGACTGGTTTCATTCAAGGAGAAGATTTGATGCCTGTTTCTGTTGTTGGCAGAAATAAACCCCACTTGATACTTATGGTTAGAGGAATATGGTGTGCTGTTTTTTTTTACCCCACCCAAATGTGCTTTAGTAGCTTAGTAAGTAATTAGGGGACAACTACAGTAGCCTCCTGGTGGAGGTTTGATAAAAAATCATAGCACCTATTTGAGATAACACATATGAAACAGCAATAGTTTAGTGAACTGCGGCTGTTGTTAGGACTTACATTACTATGTTTCCCTTTTCTTCTCTCCATGCCATTCCACAGACAAACTTCCTCCAATACTTCAGAATGGAGGACCAGGGATATAGCTCAGTGGCACAGTGCCTGCCTGGTAAGCACAAGGTCCTTAGTTCAATTCCCAGTACAAACAAAACAAAACAAAACAAAACTTCTGAATGGAGTTTCTCCACCTTGGGCACCACTGACATTTTGGACTGGATACTTTTTGGTTTCAGGGGCTGCCCTATGCATCACAAAATGTTCAACAGCAGGGCCAAAATTAGAGTGAGGAGTATGAAATGAGTGGGGCACACGCCTTGAGCACAAAGTTCAAGGAGACATCAGAAAAGCTCAGTAATGAAGATAAATGATAATTTAATATATTCTAAAAGATCAAAATTAATGCCAAAAATATCCATGAGGAACAAAACAGTGAATCTATAAATAAAGGTAGGATTGGTACTAATTTTTCCTTTTGTGTCAGAATCAAAGCGACTCAGTAGGCACTTTCTTACTGCCTTGTTTAGCAGCATGCCTGACCTCTGCTCACTAGATGCCACTAGCATTCCCCACCCGGAGGTCCAGTTGTGATCACCAAAAGCATGTTGGCACATTTCCAAATGTCTCCTGGAGAGGCATGACAAAATACTTCTCCACAGGGACTCTCCCATATAAAAATCAAGAAGGTTAGGACTGGGGCTTGAAGCCCCCAAACCAAAAAATTCCATAAAAACCAAGAAGGTTAACTAAGTAGTCTGAAATGAAGTTGAGCATAGTGGCACACATATGCTGTAATCCCAGCACTCTGGGAGGCTGGGATAGGAGGATCACAGTAATGAAATACTGTCTCAAAAACTTTTGATTTTTACAAATGACAGAAGATGTAGCTCAGTGCAAAGATCCTAGATTCAATTCTTACCCTTAGAAAAAATGATAGTCTGAAAGCCAAAGGGGCATAATAGCATAGTTAAGTTAGTACATTGACAGGGTTGTATATCCAACACCATTATCAGTTTTAGAACACTTTCATTCTCACAAAAAAAACCCAACTGCACATCTCTTAGCTATTACTCACCACCAACACCACTATTTTTCTCTTCCCCACTCCTGGCAAAAACTTACTTTCTGTGCCTATGGATTGATATTTTCTAAACATTGCATACATATGTGCCCCCTTTATGTCTGTTTCTTTCATTGTAGCATGATGCTTTCAAGGTTCAGCCATGTTATAGCATGTATCAGTACTTCATTCCTTTCACTGGTGCTGTGGTTTATGTCTAGATGTCTCTCCAAAACCTCATTTGGTCATAGGTGTGGCTCTATACAGAGGTGGCTGAAAATAGTGTGTGTGATGCTGGGATTAGGGTATGGGATTACTACATCAGTCCTCTGATTGTTTTTGTACCACCCTAAACTGGTAGCCTAGATAGAGTGTAAAAAGGGCAGAAAACAGCTGCTAAATTCCCTTGCTTTCTTTTCTACCTTCTCCCTATGTGAGCTGTTTCTTTTCTACTGTGCCTATCTGCTGTGCCACCCTTCCTTGGAGTCAGCTGATTGTGGACTGAAAGCTCTACAAACTGTGAGACAAATAAACCTTTCCCCTTTTAACTTTGGATGTGGGGTATTTTGTCTCAGTAACACAAGAAAAGTAACCAAGACAGAATTTGGTACCCATGAAGTGGGATCATTTCTGTAATTGTACTTGACCATGTAGTTTAGGGGCCTTTGGAACTGACTTGTGGCAAGGAGAAGAGTTAGGAAAGGTTTGGAGGTGCTGGCTGAAAAAGTAAAGTTGGAATGCCTTAGGTTGTACTTGAAGGGAGATTCTCGTCAGAGCTCAGAAGACAAGAATGCTGATAGAAACAATGTTGGTAAAGATCAGGCTCAGGACTTTTTTGACATGAAGAAGGACTACATTGACTGTCGGACTCCAGAACATGTGTGACATATCTTGACAGAAAGTCTGTCTGCATTTTGCTCTTGTCCAGAGACTTGGCCTTAGACTGGGATTAAGGAACATGGACTAATTAATCAGGCAGAAGAAATGTCAAGGCAGGCTAATGTTGAAGTGGTAGCATGGCTAACATTGGGGGCTTTTAACTAGATTTATGTTGAGAATCAAAAGCAAATAACTCAGCAGAATGATTCAAAATGTTGTGTTTGGCCAGAAAGGAAGCTCCAGTAAAGTTGCAGCCTGCAAAGATGAAACAGAGGAAAAATTGGTTGCTGAAAAGACTAGCAAGAAAAAGCTAAGTATTTCAGGAGATAACAACAAAGATGGCCTGAGGGCATCATAAGAACCAGTAAGGCTGGGCATTTAGCTCAATGGCAAAAGCGCCTGCCTGACAAGTGTGAGGTTGTGAGCTCTATCACTGGTACCAAAAAAGAAAAAAGAGCCAGTAAGACTCCAACCTTTGCAAACTCAGTGTTAACAAAGATGAAAGACTTTGCTTTGAAAAGAGAGCCCCAGAGCACCATGTTACAGAATGATGGTGGACTAGAGAATTTGCTCCTCAGGATTGGGTTCAGAGTGCTCCACAATCCAGGCGCTCCATCACTACAGTCAAAAGAAAACACAGCCTAGCTACTACTCCAGTTGGCAGCAGACTGCTACTACTCCAGGTGGCAGCAGACCTTGACATCATCTACATGGTACTGGTCTTAGGCAATGCAGAATGCAAGAGTTGTAGGTTTAGGAAGGCTTCCATCTGGAGTTCAAAAGAAGGCCTGAGAGGCCAGGCAATATGCCCATGACAGGACATTGTATGAAGGTGTGTGTGTTTGTGTGTGTGTGAAACCAAAGGTATAGCAGAGACCCCAGAAGTTTAGAGAAGCCAGAAACATGGGTGATCTGAGGAAAACTGCAAGAAGGGAGCAGAGCCAGCCCAAGAGAGAAATCATGGGAACTACAACCACTGTCAATTCCATAGGAGTGGAGACACCCAAGCCCTTTAGAGTTCACATCTTGCCACAGATTTCTGGGGATGCTGGAGAGGAAGTACAGGACTTAATGTTTGCCTGTTGGATTATGGACTTGCATTGGTCTCAATCCTTTGTATGCCCCTCTTTGTACCTTTTGGAATGATAATGCCTATGTGTGTCATTGAATGTTGGAATTTTTTAACTTTCTTTCTCATTCATACAGGGGCCCACAGCTAAGAGTTTGCCTTCAGTCTAAGAGGAGACTTAGGACTTGGACTTTTCAGCAGTGCTGAAACTGTTAGGACTTTGGTAACTTAGAGAGATGGACTAAATGCCTTTTATCCAAAGGAATGCATGTGAGTCTTTGGGGGGGCAGGGGTGGAATGTTGTGGTTTGTGTCTACATGTTTCCACAAAGCCTCATATAGTCATAGATGGGGCTTTTTCAGAGGTGACTAAATCTAGAGTGTGTGATGCTGGGATTAAGGGAATGTGATCACTATATAGTCCTCTGATTGGTTTAGCATCCCTCCTCCTCAGTCTGGTAGCCTAGACAGAGTATGAAAGAGTCAGAAAACAGGTGTTAAATTGTCTTCCTTTCTTTGCTACCTTCTGCCCACTGTGAACCACTTCTCCTCTGGTATGTCTGTTTGCTGTTACCCTGCCTTGGAGCCAGCTGATTATGGACTGAAAGCTCTACAAACTGAGATAAATAAACCTTTCCCTTTTAAACTTTGGGCATCTGGTAATCTGTCTCAGCAACAAGAAAAGGTAACTAAGACAAATGGCTAAATAATATTACATTATAAGAACAGATCATGTTTCATTTATCCAGGCACAGGCATTTGAGTTGTTTTCACCTTTTGCCTACCACATCTAATGCTGAAAATGCTGCAGGAACATGTTTTTGTGTAGTCATGTTTTCAATTCTCTTCAGTACACACCTAGGAGTAAAGTTGATAGAACATAGAGTAACACTATTTTTTAGACTCCGAAGAACTGCCAGGCTGATTTCCAAAGTGGCTGTGTCATTTTAAAGTCCCTCTTCTCCACATCCTGACCAACACGTTCTATTATCTGACTTTTCAATACTAGTTATGCTAATAGGTATACAGTAATCTCTCCTTCTGGTCTTAAATTTGCATATCTCTTATGACTGAGGATGTTGTTCATCTTTGCATGTGCTTATTGATCATTTGTGTCTTATTTGGGAAGTCACAGTTTCATTTTGATACTTAAAGAGGTGTGGGAAGCATTATGTGGTAGATGGGATCATCTGGAATAGAAGTAGTAATTCAGATGAAGAATATATTAAATCTCCATGAACCCTCTGATCACATTAGTAAACTAATGTTAATTAGCCTGACCTACAGGAAAAAGAAAACTCTTCAAATGCCAATAAAAATTATTCCATTTGTGTGGCCTTAGTAAGATGAACAGAAACTAGCCAACTGGGAAAGTTTTGTTTATTTTTAGGATATTATTTTTGTTTTTCTTTTTGTTTTTGCTTTGGAAGGGGGTTTCTCAGTGTGGAAAATATCTTAAGAGTCTCTAAACTTCAAGGTTCTAGAACAACTTGTTGGAACCCATATTCTACCAGTACATATCAGGTCACTGATAAAGGTCTCCTTTGCACTTCTTTGTACCCATGGGTAAAAGCAATGGTCTAATTTGAGTGTGTCCTTTCTTTTTGTCAATTTAACTGAATGAATTCCACTATGCTTTCAGCTGACTCTGAAATTTTTTTCTTCCATGTTTAGGAAAAATAACCATGTTTCTCTTCTCTGCAAATAAAATATTATCATAAGAATAACATGAACAGGTAGCCCATTTATGCTGGATTACTATATCAGGATCTAACATTTGATCCACTTCAGATAATTTGCTATATTACAATTAAAGGAATGGGGCTGAGATGATCAGCCTTCTCTGGAAGAACTCTGGGTAGCCTGATAAATTCAGACATTTGGAAATATGTGTTCAGCAGTCTGTGACACATAGGAAAGGCAAAGGAAAACAGAGCTCCAAGAGTCATTAATCTAAATTAATTAACCCTGTGACATTGTCATACAATTTTAACCCTATTGCAGAATCCAAATGCATACAATGCTTCAGGTAGGTAAGCTTTTTCTGTTGTGGGATGTTTATTTACAATGAACTGCGGAAGAAGGTTAATCTAATGGGATGCAGGACTGTATTGGATGGTGAAATGCTTTGTGACCAACATCCATTTGAGGTATCAATTAACTTTTAATTCTTGGAGGGAAACAAAAGCAGCCTTGAACAAAGACAAAATTGGGGGTGGTTTAGGGGCACAGAGCTCATGGAACCTTAGGCCTACTACCTTTTTGTAGCAGGGAAAGGCCTCCTTATCTAACACAAAGGGCCTGAAGAGTAGGGAGGGAGAAGGGTGAATTGGTGTGTGGCCTGTTAACTCAATGATGTTTCTAAAGCCTGAATGGAAGAGTCAAAGCCACCCAAGTCACAACAGTGCTAAGTCAACAGCTTGCCCGAGACAGCATGACCTGAATGGAAATGCAAATGGTTCAGTCCAGTAACTGCTTGGGTTTGTCACTTGGTCCACCAGCTCTAGCCTCCCTGGAACCTTTTTAACTGCACACAGAATAGCAAATACTGTAACCATATGAGATCCGAACTCCAGGGAAAACCCAAAATGTACCAATCCAAACTGAGAACAAAAAATTATGGAGTGCTAATGCCCAATATAAAGAGAATATTTACATTGTTCAAAGTTTCCCTAGAGGGTCCTCCTGGGCCACCAGCCCTGTGACTTTGAAAAAGCACCAGCTGGGATCCTATAGAAGAGTCTCACGTTCAACAGGGAACAAAATTCCTTCCATGAAGTGCTGTTGTGGATGCATCCGGCTTCCTCCTACCAGACAACACAGGACTACATAATTAGTTTGTTTTCCAAAGGGGGAGCCACCTCATGCTTTTCTTCAAATGCAGTCAAAACATACACATTCTAAATAGAAACACGTTCGTTTGAAATCCCCTTGCACAAGCAGCTGTGTGGGTCGGTCCTGGCCGAAGAGCCCAATTGTATTCATCCTTGCACTCCAGTCAGTAAAAGCTTGGCTTTGTTCGCCCCCACTAGCAGAGGCAGTCAGGCTATGTCAATTGGACAAGAGGCCTTAATGATCCAGGGCAGGTGGTCTCAGAAGTTACCCAGGTGAGGGGTCAGCCTCTGTACCATGACTCACTCACTTGTCCTCAGTTTATAAAGCCTGCCCCCCAATAATTACTGCCATTAGTGGCTTCATTCACCCACACAAGTGAACAGAATCTGCTGGACCCTGCTTGGAGCCTTTGCTGCTATTTACAAGCTCTGATGACAACCAAGTGCTACTGTTTTCAAAAGAAGGAGGGAAGTAAAGCACTCTCCAAAAATTGTACAAAATGAAATCATAATAATACGAAAGAAATAAGCAGCTGCTGAGGCCTAATAAAGAACCTGCCAGAAGCACAAAGATGGCCCCTTGGCAAATGTTCATAAGGGCAAAAAGACTCATGGTCTCAAGTTCCTAAATCATAAGGGAACCGTCATACTCTTATGCTTGATGAGTTTAAAAATGTGGCTACAGGAGACAAGCTGAAAGACAGAGAATAATAATCAGCCTTTACATTTATTTCATGTTTTTACATTCTGAAAGCCTATTTTATATCAGTTTATCCCCCACAGTCCAGTGAGGTAAGCAAGGTGAGTACTAAGATTTCCACATGACAGAGCAGGAAATTAATTTCAGTGAGGTTAAAGGACTTGCCTGTAGTCACACAGTGAGTGAGTGTCAAAGCCAAGGCCAGAATCCAGGTGTACATGCAAATGGATCTGATGCCCCAGCCACAATCAGAGTCACAGAGGTGACCTCCCAAGTGCCAGAGAAGTACAACTAGATGCAACCTAAGTTAAGCACTTTGAACTTTATCAAGAAATTGGTTTTTGATGGCCGGGAAAGAAAAACAAGCTCTTGTTCTAGAATTTCACTGCTAGCCTTAGAGCACAAACTGTGATGTTCTGTTTACTTTGGCTAGGTGAGAATTTAGTGTTTCTCAAAAAACATTGCAGGGCCCTGGAGTTTCTCATGACTGTAGACCTTACACCTAACGAAATTTTCTGATCTCTCAATTCTTACATACACAGATTCTTCTCAAATTGTAGAACCAGTTTTCACCACTCTGCTGGCTTCAGTATCCATTCTGCTATGAATTATTTTATTATAACTCACCCTTACTTTAAAAAGAATTCCTGAGCGAGGAAGCTGAATGATTGGCTCGGCCATGTCGCCCGATGTGAGGTCACTTTTCACCATGATATAGTCTGTTCAATGGGCACTGAAAAGAAATAGTTTCCTTTCTGCAGCCGAGTGATCAAGAATCAGAAAATGTCTGTGTTCAAATCCCATGTTGGCTGATTGCTCCCCTTATCACCTAGGACCTATGACTCAAATCTCTCTGAACCTCATCTGCCTAATCTGGTAGCAGGAGATATTAGTGAAGGTGAAATTAGACACTATGCAAAAATCACCCTGTCTAGTGTCTACTGTGTAAAGCAGATTCAATTAAATTTTAGCTGTTAAAATGATTAGCCTTCTTATTCTGACATTTAAATGAGTATCAGTCATTAAAAGGGGAACACAGCCCCCAATATATGGTAAGTGCTGTGATATAGTTTCCTTGTACTATTGTTATCATACCAGGCTTCCTTCTTCTCATCTTATACCAGAAGACAAACTCATCTCCCGCTTCCTTGCCTTTGCACATGCTATTGCCCCCAATTAGGCTAAATTCCTTTTTTTGTTTTGTCTGATAGGTTGACTTCTCTTTTAAGTCTCATATCAGGGATCAAATCAGACCCTCTGGGCATCTTTCTGAAAACTCCCAAGGAAGAGAAAGGTGTTCCACCTCTGTCCCCCATGACACCTGTGTGTTTCCCCTACAGTAGCAACACCACACTGTTGTAATTCCTGTTCTCTTGCACTATACTGTACGTTCTCACAGGACAGGACTCTCTTTCAGCCTTCTACTCTTAACACCTAGCAGAGAGGAGACAAGCACACATTTTGCAAAGAAATGGTTCATGATAGCAATCACAAGGATGATTATGATTGCTAATAACAAAGGAACCTGCCATTGTGTCTGAAGCACACTACCAGAAGATCCCTTAGGGTACGATATCTCAGGCTGGGCCTTGGAAGGGGACAAGAAGCCAGAGAGGTGCATCCTGACTCCTCAGGATGAGATCCACCTGCCAAAGCCCCAGGCAGCAGCTAAGGGATTGCACTGGTAAAACCTGACATGTGGGCTCCTATTGGGGGACAGGTGAAATTAAAGAGGCCTGCCTAGCAACTGAGCTATATAGCATGGAGTTTGCCAAACTTGGGTAAGCCACTAGAGTCAGGGCATTACCCCTACAAGGCCTGAGAATGAAATACAACTGAAGTACTATCAGCAACCAACTGTAGTAATGCCTCTGGCGTGTCAGAGCCCCTCTGCCAGCCCCAAGTGAAAAATCCCAAGCGACATTTCTCAGAGCCCACTAATTCAAATATCAGCACCTAGGATAAACCAAGCCCAAAGCACTCTGATCAGCTTCCATCCTTGCAATTACTCATTGCTCAGTCTAAGGTTAAGTAACTTGGCCTACATCATAGAATCAGTCAAACCCCAGCAGAGATTTCTAATCTGGAACTTTTGAAGCCAAAAGTCAGCCACACTGACCCCAAAGCTCATATCTATAACCATCCCACAACATTGCCAGTGAAATGTCCTGAGTGTCAGCCCCTAGAAGGACTGCAGAGATGGGTGAGGCCACAGCTTTTTTCCTCCAGGAGCTGCTTAGTCACAGATAACAATATTGCAAGACAGATAGTGATCAGCACCCAGACAAAGCTGCCATGAAATGAGATAGGACGGCAGAGAAGGCAGGGACTAAGCACAACTGGCAGGGACTTGGCAATATACACGTCTTGTTTCACAGCGAGGTCTCCAGAGCTGGCCTTCTTCCATCGAGTGTGCAAATCCCATTTATTTTGCTCTCACTCAATCCCCCTTCCTTACTTCATCTCTTTCCCTTCCTTCAGTGTCTGTCCTTTCTCAGGCATGACACAACTCCTTAAACCGCCCATGTCCGCATGGCTACTGTCATTCTCTTGACCACATGCTACTCATTGTTGAAAATCTGGAAAAGGGGTATGGCTTGGATGAGATGACTTCTAAGATTCCTTCTAATTCTGAGAGTGGAAGATTCTATGAACAAAATGGTCACACTCACAGAGCAGCTAAGGGGCAAACGACAGAAGTTAGCAAAAACCCACTTGGCAAAATGATGAACTCACTTTTAAAACTTCAGAACTGCCTCATTGTTTTATATACAGCAGGACCCCAAGCTGCAGTTACCGACAATTTGGTTTTTAAACTGTGTTCCATTTTAAACCATTTTCCCAAGTTAAAATATTAGAATTTTATCAATAAAGAGGGGCCCTCTTTATTTTCAAATGGAAATTTGATTGAGATCAAGGTCAAAGTTTTAAACAGTGAGTTTTCAACATTAGCCCTCAGATTCAAAGCTAATTTCAAGCACAGAAAAATACCCTTGCTCTTGTCCAACCCTCAGGTCTCTGTCCCCCAAATCTGAGGGCATTGAAAACAGACCCAGAGGGTAACTCCTTCCATTCTAGTCCAGGCCCCTATCTACACCATGTTAACAACAGAATTGTTGGCAACTAGATAATGATTATCTAATTATAAAACTTTATCTAAATCCAGTAATAGGATTAAAGATAATTCAGTCTTTCCATCCTCAGGATTCCAAACACAAGTTAACCCTTAGCACCCCCTAATTGCCAGTGGCTATTTCCACGTTGTATTTTTTCTTTAAAACAGCACTGTCTCTACAAAGCATACAAAGTAAAAAAAATAGATAAGGGGGAACTTGTCATTAAACACTTTTGTGCCTCAAAGGACACCATCAAGAAAGTGAAAAGTCAACAAATAGAAACCATTTGCAAATCATATATATGATAAGGATCTTCTATCCAGAATATATAAAGAACCCTTATAACACAATTCAACAAAAAAGACAAATAACCCAATTAAAATTGGGCAAAAAAATCTAATTAGACAATTTTGAAAAGAAGATATAAAAAGTCTCAATAAATACATGGAGCTTTTTAGTCTTTAGGAAAATACCAATCAAAATCCCAATGAGGATCTGGGCATGATGGTGCATACCAGTGATCACAGCATTCTGGAAGGCTGAGGCAGGAGGATCAAAAGATTCAGCCCAGCCTAAGCAACTTAGCAATTTAGTGAGACTTTACTCTAAAATTAAAAATAAAAGGAGGCTAGGAATGTAGCTCATTTTCAAATTTTGGATTCAATCCCCAGTGCTAAAGAAACAAAATAAAAGACAAGAAAAAGAAAAATTTACAAAGAGATACTGTTTTGAACCTATTAGGTGGGTTAAAATAATGGTAAAACAAAGCGCCATAGCTTGTCAGTGAAGATGTCAATAAATGTGATCCATTGTATATTTCTGGTTGGATTATAAAATGCTGCCTCCACTTTGGAATACAGTCTTGTAGGCCCTTAAAAAGTTCAACACAGATTTATCACATGACTAGGAAATTCCACCTCGAAGTACATACCTAAGAGAAGTGAAAACACATGTACACACAAAAACTTGTACATGACTGGGTTTTTCAGTATTATTCACAATAACTACAATGTAAAGACAACTCCAGTGTTCATGAACTGATGAACAGACCAATAAATATGACATATCCATACAATGGAATATTATTTGGCAACAAAAAGGAATAAAGTATTCATATATGCAACAAAATAGACAGACCTTGAAAACATTCTTCGAAGTAAAACAAGTCACATCCAAAGGCTTTATATTATACAATTCTGTTTGTATGCAATATTTAGATTAGGGGAATCTGTACAGAGAGGAAGTAGATTCATGGTTGCCTAGGGGATTGAAGGGGAAGAAATGAAGAGTGACTAAGAATGAAGAAGATTTCTTTTTGGACTGAGAAAGTGTTTGGAGCCAGGTATGGTAGTACATTATATAATTCCAACACCCTGGGAGGGTAAGGCAGAGGGATCACAAGTTTGGGGCCAGTGTGGGCAACTTAGGGACTTAGTGAGACCCCCGCCTTAAAACAAAACATAAAAAAGGGATGATGCTGTAGCTTGGTGCAAAGGTCCTGGGTTAAATTCCCAGTAATAAAAAAGAAAAAAGATCAGGAATTGGATTGTGGTAAGGTTGCCCAACTTTGTGGGTGTGCTGAGCTTGCATTTTACAATATGAATTATGTCCCAACTTTTTAATTGTGGAAAAACAGCACTTTATGTAAGAGTCACAGCTACACACTGCTGCTGCCAGTCTCCCATAGGATAGACAGACCCACATGCAGATGAGTTCTGCTGGAATTTATTAAATAGGTGTTGTGACAGACCAATGCATATCACAGGATCGAAGCACAGGTAGGCACCTCAGTTCTAAAACATTGGAGGTGGAGCTAGGATCCCTTCCAAACCCTCTAGCTGCATATCCCAAGAGCTCTCCAAATCCCCTGGCCTTCAAACACTCTGGATTGTTTTACTGTAAAAACCTACATTTCCCCAACCTCTCTTGGCACATTCTGTGCACTTCACTCAAACTAATAAGATTCAGTTTAATTTTTAAGTGCCACAAGGTGCAAATTCTTTCTCTTTCCTATGAAATAGTGCTTTGGTACCTAAAAATTGAACTCAGTATGTGCTTGCTGAGTGCCTGAACAAAGAGCCTCTGTCATTGAGCCTCCCAAGTAGATTGGAAGGAATACAGTTGCACACAGTGTAAACTCTTGCTAATTTCTCCAGGAGTTACTGTAGTAGTATAGTGGTTGAGTAAGTAGACACGGATTAGATTACCTTCCTGCAAGAGGGTTCCAATTCGTATTTGTTTTTCTCATAGAAACCGTGGCATCACATAATTGTCCTCATTTTACATCTAGTGGGACAAACATGATAGAAGCATCTCATATACAGAGCCAACTCTCAGAGGGCATCTAAGCTCCTACCTTGTTCTCTCCCAATCCAGTAAGCACTGCAGGATGCTACATTCTCATAGGAACAAACTTGAACTAGTTCCAATACTAAAACAGGTAATCATGCACAAAATTCAGCTCATTATTTATCAGGAGGAACAAATCACTTGCAACCCAGTTCCCAAGGGTGATTCACCAAAGTTCAGGCATACTGCAAATGAGGACCACCATTGCCCCAGAACATCAAACTGTGGAGAATGGTTGGAATGGCAACTTTGCTATAGGAACAGTCACAAATGTATGTGGTATTTTCATGCAAGGAACTGCTCTCTTTTTAGGTTATTTTTTTTTATTTAAAAGAGAATAAAACAAAAGGGGGCAGTACAGAGCAGATCAGAACAGGACAACATAGGCAACACACTACTTTACATTAAGTCAACTGGATATCAACAGTAGCTAACACCATATCTCTTACTCTGCTATAGTTGAGCATAGTTTCAATTACAATAATATCCAACATAACACAATAGTATAAAGCCATGCATATAGTGAAAGAATTCCAGGGCTTTCTGAACCGAATAACAGAAAATGATCAATGGGTATTATAATATCTCATTTTTGATAAAAAAGAAAAAAATTTGTTTGAACTATCACACATACTCAAATTCCAATAAGACATAATGTGGTAGATAGAACCAATGGAAATAGAACAAAAGAAGCATGGTAGGACTTCAAAGAAGGATAATATTAAATCAATAGCTGTCATAATGTTTTCTTCAAAACAGCTGTTCATATCATCACGTATGATATAGTCAAACAAAACAGGATAACACCATTCCAACTGATGATTTAAAACTTTGAAAGACTTCGAAGCTATGAGATGGGGCCTCATGCTTACCATAAAGTCTTATATACTTTTATCAAATCTCATATTAGGGAGATTATATGGTAT
>PVJX010008616.1:0-64685 GCA_004027295.1 Dolichotis patagonum
AAGGAGAAATCCTATTGGCTCAGGTTGGATCAGCCTTCAGATTTATAAATGTGGCTGTGTTGGGGATCTGGCCAAGATCCCCAGAAGCCTGTATAAGGGGTAGGGAGAAAAGGTAAAATAAGAAACAGACAAATTTACTAATGCATGACAAGGGGCTGGAAGGTCAAGGCCTCAGGATGGGCAGAGACAAAGACACTCCAAACCAGCCACTATTTATTGGGTATGTACAATGATAGGAGGGGCTGGCAGAAGACTCAGAAGTCGATTACTCAGGGATGACTCAAGGGGGCAGAGATGATTTTATGTTAAGAAGGATCTTGCCCTGGAGAGGTTTTCAATCTTAGTGGTTTCAGTTTAGTCTTAGTGGGTGGGAGAGGATGGCCTGTCCCCAAAGAGTTAATGGGAAACCTCAAAAGGATAATACTGATAATCCTAAGCCTCCATTTATGGCTTAGGGAAATATGCAAAAGTAGCCATCATGAATTTGTGATCCCCAGTTTGGCTGCGGAGAAGAGGGAAAACCCTCACAGGCAGAGGCTGTTGGTGGAAGTGTGGAAAGTAGATTTTGAACAAATCAGAGTGGAGGAGGCTTAGACAGGGAAGAAAGTATCTAACAGGTATTTATTACAATTTGTATCCTTGATAGTTTTGTTATTTTAAAAAAATTTTTTGGTACTGGAGATCAAACTCATGATCTCGTGCTTGCCAGGGAGGTGCTTGTGCCACTGAGCTAAATCCTTGGCCCTCCTGGATAGTTTATTTTTCTTAAATCCATTAAAAAAATCCATATAGCTAATTTTTTATATCACAAAATATTGTACCACGAAGCTTGTGATAAAGCCAAATGGATTTGATTCCCTATAACTCATATTTTTTCACAAATAATTGACTTCCCAGCAGAGAATGGGGGAAAATGGTAAAAGTAATGAGAAAGCAACTCCATAACAAATGATTCACCAATATCTGGAGTGAATGTATAGCCAACGTCCAGTCTGCTTGCCCTCCATAACATGCCATGCATAGGTAGAGCTATTAGACTTTCTTTGCCCTCTAAAAGGTATTTCTCATTCGTTAGGTGCCCTTAACTCACACATCACCAGGGTAAAAACTGTGATGTGAGCTGGGCATGGTGGCACACACTTGTAATCCCAGCACTCGGGAGGCTGAGGCAGGAGGATTATGGCAAATTCAAGACCATCCTGGGCTATAAAGTGAGCTCAAAGCCAGCCTTAACTGCATAGTGAGACCCTGTCTTAGAAAACACAAAAACATTTAAAAAACAAAACAAAACTGTGATGTGTTGAACGTATATGGGTATTGTTGTTACTAGGACACAACTAAAATCCACATAGTGAAACAAACAAACAAATCTCTGATTGTAGACTATTTAGGTCTTGGTCTCTACCACAGCAACAAAGGAACAACAATAGTAAAGCTAATTTTTTCTACTTCTTTCTTCTTTTACCCCCCAATTGTTGTTAATTAAAGGACAATAGTCTGTACAGATCAGTGGGAACACAATGGTAGAAAAACAAGGTCTGAATTAAAGCAGAATCATTTGCCTTAGGTGAATTTTTTGTTTTTAAAAATTGCATCACATTGTTCACACAATTGAATGCAGATGTCTTGTGCTCTGGGTGAATGCTTTGGGGATGACAATGCACAATGTATGTACCATTGTTGCCCTCTGTTTGAGGTGTTTTGAAGTTTTTCCTCCTCCTTCTTCTTCTTCTTCTTCTTCTTCTTCTTCTTCTTCTTCTTCTTCTTCTTCTTCTTCTTCTTCTTCTTCTTCCTCTTCCTCCTCCTCCTCCTCCTCCTCCTCCTTCTTCTTCTTCTTCTTCTTCTTCTTCTTCTTCTTCTTCTTCTTCTTCTTCTTCTTCTTCTTCTTCTTCTCCTTCTCCTCCTCCTCCTCCTCTTCCTCCTCTTCCTTCTCCTCCTCCTCCTCCTCTTCCTCCTCTTCCTTCTTCTCCTCCTCCTCCTTTTCCTCCTCTTCCTCCTCTTCCTTCTCCTCCTCCTCCTCTTTATCCTTCTTTTTCTTCTTTTTTCTTTTTATCCTTGAAATAAAATGGATTTGGAAAAAAATAAAAATTGCATTATTGCCCATGCTTAATTTAACACTAGGAAATAATTCAGAACTATGTTAAGTGAAAAGTCAGAGCTGTTCTCCTTCTACCCCTCTCTCGGCCCTGAGAAAACCACTATTGATGATTTGGCGTCTTTCAAAAATGCCAGTCTGTCATCCTAATTCTGTTAAAATCCTTTCAATGGCTCCTTACTTGTTTTATCCCCAAGAGCCTTCAAGCCCTCATCCTGGCCCACCTCTGCAGCTGGGTGGGCCAGGATACACTGTGACCCTTGTGGGCCCTTAGCAAGTTTGCCTTAGTGGACCTCTTCCTCCAAAACATATTTAAATATTGTACTTTATGTCTGTATTAGTATAAAAATGAATATGTTAAAACATTTTTCTCAACCTAAAAGTTCTTTTATCCTTTTCCTCTTGTGATTTTAAAAGAAACTAGAACATTGCGTGAATCTGTAAAGTAGGGGGGATTCTAGACCTGTGCCTACAGGGTAACTACTGATATCCACCACTTCTATGACTTCATATCCACCACTTCTATGACTTCATTGGATTGGATATTTAAATTTGGAGGTCTGATTTTTTGAGTTCTTTTGATGTTCTTGGTAGTAACTTTGTCTAAGGAACAGCTGGCAAACATTTTTTTTCCCACCCTCCTCTGTAAAGATCTCATTGAACAACCAAGAGGTTCTGTGCTTCTGTACTATTCAGTAGTATCCTGTCCTCTTTTTTATCAGGCTCATCACACTGTCTTGTAAACATCCACACAATGTAAGTGAAAGGTCTGGAGGCAGGAAGTTTGTCTAACTTACCATTATAGTCCAAGCCCCAAATGATGGCTAAAAACTTTTTTTATTCATTAATTTAATACTCATTATATCAACATTTATTGACTGTTTATGCCATTGACTGTACTGTAGTAGGTACTAACCACAAAATTTATAGTTCATTTATCTATCTCTTTACTTCTAAAAGTTGTAATATAGCTGCATGTTGTATTTTATTAATAAATCAAGAATATAGCTTATGTTTTTATGTTGCTTGAAAACAAGTCTTAGCTCTGAAACACTTTTATTTAGAAAAATAGAATGTGAAACTTTGGTGTTGATGCTTCCTTCTCTTCTCCTTTTCTTTCCCTCCTCCATCCAGGAAAGAACCAAACTTGCCTACTTTGACTATAAGGATGTCATTTGTAAAGAAGGTGAAATGCCACTAGGAATCTACATAATTATTTCAGGAATGGCAAGTGTAAGAAACTATTGATTCTTTATTTGAAATGTATTTTGAAATAAGTCAAAACTGGTGGTACAAGCCTGAAATTCTAGAACTTGAGAGGCCGAGGTAGGAGGAGGATGGCCATGGGTTTGTGGCCAGCCTAGGCTACATAGTGAGTTCAAGGCCAGTCTGAATTGAAAAAAGAAAAGAAAAAAAGTACTTTGAAATATATAATTGTCAAATCAGAAATAATTTATCAGCCAAATTCAACCATTCCTGGTTAGAATGAGCATATAGATCTTAACACTTGAATGTGCTTACTATTTTATAAAATGGTACAGTCATTACTTATTCTTCACAACAATCCTGGGAGAAAGCAACTTTTTAGGAGGTTCAGACAAGGAAAATAATACTTAGAGTGGTTTAAATTACGTACCTAGAGGACATGAGAACTCAAGAATGGGAGGGGATGAACTGCAAAATCAGGTCCTTAGAGAGGTCGAGTAGGATGAGCAGCAAAAATACAACTTTTAATCAGCCCAATAGGAGACTTTTATTGACGAGACAGAGAGACAAATCTCCTGTATCTTCTTACTAGTACATTAGTAGCTAAATACAGAGATGAGCCCTAATCTTAGATAATGATGGTCCCTTATTATAGAGAAAATAATATATTTGACTTTAAGGTTTTATTTATTCATTTTATTTTTTGAGACAGAGTCTCATTATGCACTTCAAACTGGCCTTGAACTTGCTTATGTAGCTCAGACTGGCCTTGAACTTGCAGTCCTCCTGCCTCAGCCTCCCGAGTGCTGGGATTACAGGTGTGCATCACCTCACCTGGCCTCTTCCTGGTTTTAGAATGAGCTTTGCAAACCTTACAAATATCATGGAAATAAACTGTTATGATACAAATAATGCCAACACAATGTAACACTAATTAAGTATCTGGAACTATTCTGAGCAGTTTCATTCATTCATTTATTCAACAAATATATACTTCATTACTACCATGGAGCTAAAGCCAGATGTGGTAATGCACACCTGTAATCCCAGTACTCAGGAGGCTGAGGCAGGAGGATCACTGTGAGTTCAAGACTAGCCTGGGCTACAAAATGAGCTGAAGGCCAGCCTGAACTGCATAATGAGACCCTGTCTCAAAAAGAGAGACAGAATAAAAAATACTATCATGGAGCAGACACTTCATTCTTGGCCCAGGATTCACAAAATAGGCAACAGTCTCTGCCAGCTTGAAGCTTATTCTCTGGTGAAGGGATTAAAGGAGATGGAATGAGGAATAAAATAATTAAGCTGAACCTATACTAGTTGAGCATCTCTTATTCAAGAGAATGCTTGGAAGCCAGAGTGTTTTGAATTTTAGGTTTTTTTCAGGGTTTGGGATATTTTCAGAGAGATAGCTAGATAGATATTCTGGAGCTAAGACTCAAGTCTAAAAATTAAATTTGTTTGCTTCATGTATACCTTACACACATAGGCTGATGATAACGTTATACTCTATTTTTAATGTGCCTGAACTTTGAAACCAAGTTGGAATTTTTCCGCCTGTGCTCTCGTGTTGGTACTCATTTTGGATTTCAGACTTTTGGATTAGGGATGCTCAGCCAACCATGTGTTAAAGGTGATAGAAACATGAAGAGGCTGTCATATTTTTTAAAAGGTACTATAATAAGTAAGGCAATATGCTGTGCCCTTTAATCTTTATACAAACCACATTTGTACAGGAAAATCAATCTTTATCCTGAGGAGTTGGAATGTAAAAGGAACCATAGCTTTTGTGAAGGCTGGTTCTTTCTCCACACCTGACAGAACCAACAAAGAATCTTTACCTTTCCTTGGAATAACTGTAAGAAATAGTGGGTGCTCCTCTCGTTCATGCACAGAATTTTGAACACCTTATTTTCCTTTACCCATTTCTCCCCACCCCACCCACCCCGGCAGCTGCATAGCTCGTCTCCTACCTTTGGAATAGACTGTATCCAGAGACCTGAGCTGGAGGAGGAAACCCTGTTCACCGAGTACTGGACGAGTGGACAGCTCCTTGGCGAGCTGAGCTGCCTGCTCAGGGAGGAAGTTAAATACACCGCCATCTGCGAAACCACGCTGCAGGTAAGGCCATGGTTCTTATCTGGCTTGTTAGTTAATCTCTCCTCAAGTAATAAGGCTGCCAGTGTCTTTTCTTCCTTTGGATTCTGGTAGTTTGTTTAGTCACCCAACCAGGGGGGCAGCACAGAGCAACCGAGAAGGCAGCTTGTGTATTTCCCATGCAGAACTATGTTGAGCTCCCCTACCTCAGGGCTCTGGGAGCTCTGCAGATTATTTATCACCCTTGAGTCTTAATTTTCTTTTTGACTAAGTAGAAAGAACGCCTTACTTTTTGCTGCTTTAAAAAAGTAGAAAAATATCTATGCAAATTGCCTGGCACTTATAGCTGCTAATAATGGACCGTCATCCTGAAAGCAAGTGTTTTAAAAGACTATTATCTAGTTTTAAAAATTTTCTTCCTTTCACTTTTCACTTGCCAAGTAAGAAGTAAGTGGTTGGACATTCTATTAGGTGAAGAGGATTCAAATAGAAACCAAAGTTCCTACTACTTTGCTAAAGCTCTCAACATTTGCAGGAGATGGTGGTGTTAGGACAAGGTCTAGAAGCTTAGGGACTTGTGGAGCAGAAGGGATTGTTGTTTTTAATGTTTCATGCCACTTCCTTTCAAGAAAAGGGCTAAAGGAATGAATTTAGTCACAAGGCTGAATGGATTCATTAAGCTTCATTTAATTTAATTTCTGAAAGTGGCCTTTTCCAAAACTATGACTGAATAGCTACTGTTATGGATTCACCTACAGTGACAATAAAAATAGATACATTTGTAGATCTTGGTTCCTGGATTTTGGGCTCATGAGTCCCACCCTTAGGCATATCTTTTGGTTGATATGAATGCTCCTGGTCTATTAAGTCATAGCTTAATTGGGCCATAAATTTTATCATTTGTATGTAACAACTTTCCACAGTACAATCATTTTTAAATTGGGGAATATCATAGTCATACTATAGCTTATAGTTTTTCTGAGGTGAAGGTTAAATATGCAGGCATCTTGTTTTATGATGGTCTTATAATTTGGTTCCAAACCCAGCTGGCTGTGGCCTGGTGTCTTTTCATTTCAGGCCTTCTTTATCTCGTTGGAGGATTTATATGAAGGCTTTGATATCTTCTGGCCTTCCCTGGAATATAAAATATGGCTCAATTTTGCTCTCCATATTGCTTATCAGTATTTTGAACCAAATATTGCTGATGAGGTAAGCTACATGATTAAAATATGAATGAACTTTTAGTTACTGTATTCTTTATAAACTGTATTCTTTATTTTCTAAATAAAGATAGGAAATGTATGATTTTCTAAAATAAGGTTCTAGAATTTTATCCACTTTTTTCCTGACTTCCTACATGCCCTTAGTTTTTAATCACAGTTAATTTTCCCAGGTTACCTACATTCATCCCTTAAGGAAAAAAATACATTAAATTGTAAGATAATCCCAAAGCCAAGCAAAGCACTAACCAGAAAAGGTTCATGAGTACTCAGTCTGGTGTTTAGTGTGGTCTTTTATACCTACTTTCACATAAATCTCCTACCTTTTCAAAATCTTTATTGAGGTAACCAAGCCCCTTCCGTGCACCTTCCCTCCAAAGAGTAGTGGTTCAAATCTGTGACTGGACTGGCACAAGGTACAATTTTGTATTTGTATCCTACCTGATAATTATTCTCACCCCAGCTATGAGTTGGAATCTGGGGAAATGACAGGCTTGACGTTTTAACAGTTTTCACTGAGCTGAGTGATTGGATGTAAATGTTGCGTCAAGAAGCATGTCGTACAGGCCAATTGGCTTTATTCTTTCTTATGTAGCAATAATAACTTGCAGAGAAATTTTAGTGGAAGGGTAAGGAGATTGAGACTGTGTCCTTTCCCTTTTGTCTTGAAGAGAAGTAGGACCAGTGGAGACAGATTGGACTCAACAATAAGGAGAATCCCCTTTATATGTTTTTACATTCACAAGCAACACAGATTTATCATATAAATGAGAAAATACAGATACCAAACATTAAAAACTAATAATGAGCTTATGCCTCCAATCTTATTCCTCAGACCCTCTACTGAATGCTCTGGATTATTTTCTTTTAGTCTTTTTATGAAGAAACTAGCCAGTTAAGACTTTGGAACACTCCAACACTGATAAAATTATACTCCCCCTTCCTCAAGTTGCAAACTCCAAATACACATGCTATTTCAAAGATAAACAGCTTATTTTTTATATTTTCTTGATTGCAAAATTCTAAATAAAAAGTTCACTGATTTTCTTGTGTTCTTGGTGGCCCAGCTGAGCTGGTGCTCTCAGTAGGTGGGAGTTTGACTTGCTGATTGATTACTGATACCCACGGGCTGGAGATGTTCAGATGAGGCTGACGGCCCCTGTCAGGACTCTGTCCAGCTCATTCCTACTGTAGCACTGACCACTAAGCTCCAGTGTTAATTTCCTAGCGCAGCTGCAATGAAATACCACATACTGGTCTAAAAGTACCACACAGCAGGCTGGAAATAGAAAAATCAAGATTAGAGAGAGGTGAGGGGGCATCTGCTCCAGGTTTCCCTCCTTGGCTTGTAGAGGCTGCCTTTAAGTTCTCTCCCTGTATGCAAATCTGCCTCCAGATCTTACTTGTTAATGAGAACTCTGAATTAGAGGCCTCCCTTTACTGTCATATGGCTTCTTCTTATCTAACGGCATCTGTATTGACTATTTCCAAATAAGGTAACTTTCCCAGGCACTGAGACTGGTAGGGGAGAATCAGTCGATAACACCTCTCTTCCAGCTCTAAAGTCTGTGATACAAATAAACAAGTAAATACACAAATAGATGCATAAATAACATCTGTGATTCTGAGCCCCAAAATATCATTCAGACCCAGTGTCTTGCTGTAATTTTGGCTTTTTGTTATTGTTTGTGGAACTGTCGAATGGCTTGTTTGTTTACTGTGAGGGAAAAACCTATCAATCTTTAAGCCTGGTTTGGTATAAATAAGAACCCAGCCAGGCAGAGCTGACCACCCTGCTGCAGCTGACGGAACAGTCAAAAATCAGTGCTTGGCAGCCAAATCCGCTGTCATGAAACCATTGAATTTGGAAACTTGTCAGAGGCCATTCTAACCTTTAAATAAATTATGTGTGTTGGTACCCGGGTCAGTATGACTTCTGACATCCTCAAAGAATTAAGATAGATCACTGTTTTATTTTCTTCTCTGTACCATGTATCAGTTTGGATGATCTACAGAAAGAAATGTAATTTTGTTGCAGCACTTAACCTTTCAGAAGTGTATGACAAACAAACGTGCTTATGTGGAGAGTTTACCTATCTATACTGAAATGCCTATTAATACTGTGGACATGAAATTTGTTATTATTGTGTATGGCAATGTGATTAATAGTGCCACAGAGGAACCATATTTTGCGCCTTGCATTATACCTAAAACATGTACTCAGGTAAGAAGCATCATTTCTACAGGCTCATTTTTTTTTCTGTGGTGTCCCATAAGTGACTTTAAAAGTTAAATGACAACAACTAACTGTGTATTAAAAAATAGCTGGTAGAGAGAATTTTGAATGCTCCTAACATGAAGAAGTGATAAATGTTTGAGTTGATGGCTATACTGATTACCCTGGTCTGGCTGTTTCCACACATTGTATCCATGTATTTCACAAAAATGTGCCATTAGTACATGACAATTGAAAATTAAAAGGTGTAAAATTATAAAAGACCCTAAAAGAAAATAAATCCAATACACAAAATAAGAGCAGACAAACAAAATGAATGCCATTCAACCATCTCAAAAAGAAATCTAACCTACAAAGACCTTGTAGTTCTTACCAGCCCTTAACAAAACAGTAAAAACACAACAGGGCTCTGCGTTAGTAGGGGTGCCCTCCACAGGGTGTGATGCAGAGGCTGGGATCTGTCTGATGACCACTTGCCAAGCTGTTTGCCATCGGGGGAGGCTGCCCTTCCGGAGGAAGGGGTGGGTACAGCATGTTCTCCAGTCTACACCAAGACAACGATGCTGTGTGCTACTGTAGCTCTGGAGGTTGATGAGAAATTTGTTGAGTAGTGGCTGCATCACTTTGTGGTCACAAGCACTTTGTGCTTCTTGATAGTAGCATGTGCTGGGCCCTGGGCTACTTCATCCTACGCTTCAGTAAGTAAGGATGGGGAAACGTGTATACTTAGGAGAGTGATAGTGAACCTGGTAGAGCTTTCAGTCATACAAACGGCTTTCTGCGGCATGCACACCATGGGTCCACCACCACTGATGCACGGCGTAACTGGGTGTGGGGAAAATAGGAGAAGCAAGGTCCCTAATGGGCCAAGCCACCTGCTTTGGGCCTCTGGGGAGCTGAAAGGGTAGACTTAGAGTTAGGGGTCCATGACGGGGAGGCTGTCACTTTTTGATCAGGCAATAAGTTTTTTTGGGGAGAGTCTCTCATTCTTTTTTTTCCCTGTTTACACAGTGTAAATGAAACTTTGTGCCCTGGAAAAGTTTGTAAGCGATTTTTCCCTTTTCATAACATTCTTTCTTTGTACCTTTCAATAATTCAGAGGCTTTGAAACAAAGGTGGGACTGAGAGGCAAGTGGGCAAAAGGAGCAATACTAGCCATCTATCTTATTAGAGATACCAAGGTGTGGGTCAGATAAACTTGGGTTTAGATCTTGACCCCTGTGCCCTGTGACCCAGGTGCATGAGTATGGATGTGCCACTGCTTATCCATTCTGGTTTTCAGTTTTTTCCTTAGCAGGTCAGGGATAATGGCAGCGGCCATTTTAGTAGCGAGAATTCAATTTAGTGGTGAGAATTCAATGACACTCAGAAATGACAGCTGTAATTATTTCTCTCTCACCTATTACTTGCGTTCTGTGACAGATTTTGTGGCTGATGGAGCAAAAGCTCTCAGAACAGAAGACAGACAGTTCTTGCCACCCTGGGAAGATTGGGCCTTGAACCCTCGACCTTCGAATAATAATAACTCATTGTTTTCTGGGGATTCTTAACCTTTCCAACCTGGGAATTGTAGCTCATGTAAGGCATAGAAATTTAACTCTGTTGTCCACAAATACTGTATGCAAAGCACCATTTGCCAGTCTAAGAAAGAGACAAAGGTTAGGTTAGAGACCAAGTTCTAGGTTTTGACTTCTTTATATTCTTTGGAAAGGTTGGGAAGTAGCCAACCTATTTGATTTGGGGATCAAATAATGCTCTTTTAACTAATTGTGGGTTTTTTCCTTTAGATTCAGGGAACTGTGGATATAAGCAAGCTGTTAATAATCCAAGCATCTGAGCCTGACTCTACTGATCATGGCAGTGGCATAGGTACGGGATAGATAGCCTTCTACTGGTAGGAAAGCCATTGAGAAGGGACTTCAATACATGTAAAATTCTCGTAATTCTGAGAAAGTGATTTGAGGGGGCAAGTTTATATTAGTCTCCGTTGTTGGGCCCAAACTGGTTGCTACATTGCTTCTGAGAGGTCATCAGAGACTTCCAGATGCTCAAATTCAGGTGGCTTCTTCTTCTTGTATACCCCTCCTCCATAGCTTTGACAGAGGAAAGCAGCTTCTGGACTGTACTCTGTTCTTGCCCTGGAGACACATAGAACTGTGGGGCCGGTGCAGGAGCAGGGAGAGGACAGGCAGTTCCACACTGGGCCCAGATACGGGGAACTGGTTTGCTTCCAGAGGGAAATGGAGTCTGACCCACACTCATTTGAGTATCCCAAACTGCAGTCACAGTTGCAAGTCAAATGACTTGCTTTAGGTAACTGCCACCACTCCATATTACATCCACCCTCATGTATCGTGTTGTGAAGCATTTCACTCACAGTTCAGTATCCTTACCTCACCCAGCTCAGTATCCACTCTTCCAGCTGCCCTAGCCCGAATACAGAGAATTGTCATTGATTTGTAATTCTATTCTGCATCATCTCAGTAATTACAATTCATAAGACCTGGTACTTTAGATATTATGCAATTCTTAATGAATTGTTAATTTTGGAGGAGGATTTAACTGATTTCTTTCTCTGTCTCTCTCTCTCTTTTTTTTTTTTTGGTACCAGCGCTCGAACTCAGAAACTTGTGCTTGCCATGCAGGCACTTATGCTGCTGAGCTAAATCTCTGCCCTACTGTACCCCACCCCCCAGATTTCTAATTATATGCATAAAGTGAGATTTTGTTAAAATTTTGTATCTCACCATTTCTCATTTGTGTAATTCTTAAATGATGCAACTCCACTGTGCTGCACACCATGCCAAGTGCTGGTTGGTGAGAAACTCAACTAGGCTTCTGCCTTTGTGAAGAGGACAGACAGGCATTAAGCTGTTTAGCTTTTTCCTTAGCAGCAATCTGGGCATCAGACATTCTTAGAGCTCACATTCTATCCACTGTTCTGGGGCCATAGGCAGCACCACGATTTAGAGACGTTCCTCTGCTTTTGGATATTATCCAAGTTGGTATCACTGAAATGACCATTTCTCTGGCACACACAGTCTCTCAAGATATGCTGAATTACTGTTTCCAAACCACTCTGGATTTCAGGGGCCTGTGGCGAGTCTGGAGGTTTATGGCCTTGGGGTGGTCTGAGGGTTGTTGAATGAGAGGTTATAAGCACAGCCAGGAAGCAGGGTATGGGTCCCTACTGGTCTTAGCACTTGGACCTCTCATTTTTATCAGGCTTTTTGGAATTATTATTATTTTTTATTTTCAAACTTTAATTAAGTTTATCGGTATATTTTAGATACGCATAAAGATCATGCTTATCATAAGGAATTTGTACCTTATATTTTGATTTGTACCATATATTTTAATTTGGAATCATTTTAGATTGAAGGAAATAGGTCCCTGTGTTCTCCATGGGTTTAGATGAAAATTGCAAATTGTAAGCCCACAGGTTGGATCCAGCCAGTATAGATGGGTTTGCTCCCTCCATATATATATATAATTTTAAACCAGTTGCCATGTAGAAACAGATAGTAGGTTTGCATTTTAAAAGCATAGATTGTGAAGTGTTTATGAGAATTGAGAAGGTCTGCTGACACGCAGCTCAAAGTGTTAGCAAAAATGAGCTAAGGATAAGCTGACTCCCTCTGGGGGGCAGATGTTCCCCTCTTCCCCACAGTCCAAGCTGCCCTCTCCCGCCTTCAGGCAGAGTATTTCATTGTTTATGCCTATCCTCGTTTGATTTTGTCAGCTCTTGTATTGGACTTTTGGGAGCCTATTAGAAACTCTAAAGGAAGAGGACGGGAAAATGGAGCCTTATAAAGCTAATTGATGTTTCAAAATATTCTGTTGCCTTTACCCTTAAGTTCCTAATTTGGTTTTTCTGTTTAATGCTTATTTACCTCAGTCAACCCTGGTTTGCTCAGAGCCAAGAAAGAACAACAAGGGAAGAAAAAAGATAAGGTAATACACTTGGTAACTGGAATAAATGTTTCTTCTTGTGGTTACTAAATTACACAGTAAAATAAATTGTGAGGAGTGAAATGCAGGTGGAAAGAAGAGACACTTCTTACTGCAACTTGTTATTTGGACAAATTGAGATACAACTCATCTGGATTACTTAGAAATTAAAACTAAGAATATTTTTGAAGTATATACTTTTGCCCCACCTAATTTCTCCCTTTTAAATTCTCTGTCCTTGGTAATTTAGTTTTCAGAGGAAGGTTCTTTGGGATTAGGAATGAGGGCTATGCTGTGCACATGGATTTGGACAGCAGTGTCTAGGCGTCTGTGCTTCTCCCTTTGGACCTGTGGATGCCATGCGGGAGGTGTGTGGAGGCACACGCTGCTCATGGGCCTCCTCCTAGAGAATTAGTTTTAACCTGAAGATATCTTAACTGTTAGGTTATTTAAAACATTTTAAGATAAAACAAGAGACATCAGAACTTTCTTCCTTCCTTCTTTCCTTCCTTCCTTCCTTCCTTCCTGCCTGCCTGCCTGCCTTCCTTCTTTCTTTTTTTTAAATAACGAGCCATGTAGATTTTTACCTACACATCTCTGCCTACTTTCCTTAGCTATCATGGCTCATTTAGAGATATTTCGATTGTTGAGAGTCATGACTAGAACTGGGGAGCGAAAGGGACTTACCAAACTGAGTAGATAGGTTGGAGAGTAGGGCAGAGGCCTGTCTGCTGGGGTGGTGGAGGCTGCCTGCACCGATCAGGTCTCTAGGCGTCTCTGCTAGGTCTCCAAGAGCTCTTTTGGGGCTGTGTGCTTTGGTGCGTGGAGCGGAGGAGGAGCAGCACAGGCAGTAGAGGGCTGGGAAATGCAGAGGTGGGTCACGCAGCAGTGATGGCACTAAAGATGAGCTTCAGGGAACTCTGACACCCTCTCTCTATGAATTTCTAACAAACAGATGCCAAGTTGCTGCAAATAAATGTGCCTCTATGAAAAATGACAATCTCCAACAATGCAGCTTTCAGAGAGAAGTCCCTCACTCTACCCCATCTGAAAGACCTTCTCAGAGAAATTTTATTTTGCCAGGAAATTTTTATTTTATCATTTATGATTTTATTTTGTCATTTATGATCATTAAGGTGGTCTGCAGTGTTTTGTTAGGGGAAGAAAAGTTGCACTGATCAGGGTCATGGGCAATAGTTCCTTTAAACAAGGCAACTTAGTCCTTTTTGGGTAACTTTCTCAGCACCATCCCGTTTTCTCTTAACGGGAGCATATTTCATAAGAAGGAAACTTAATTGAGAGTCAAATAATTGAGCTTCTCATTTTTACGAAGTTTTTCAGATTGCCGTCAGCACCATCATCATGATTATCATCACTATTCTTATTTGCTGTACTAGAGAGAAGATACAGGGCTCCCCTCATGCTAGGCAGTAACCCTAGTACTGAGTTACAGTCCAATTTCAAAGACCCCATTATTTATTTTTTATCCCAGGTTTTATTTATTTATTTCAATCTGATTTTATTGGTACATTTTAGATATATAATGATCACATTCATCAAAGAGGAATTTGTAGCTGCACATGATTTCCCGTTCTCCTAGCCTCCCTTCAACCTCTCCTCCTCGCCCCATTTACAAAAGATTTGTTTCCACGTTTTCCTCTTACTTTTTTTTTTTACTTTTCCCTTTTTTCCTCCCCTCTTCTTCCTTGTTCCTCTCCCCATTTGAACATTTCTTCCTATTTCACAATACCTATTATACATTTTGGTTCTTATTTACACTTTCAGTTTTTCACACCAGAGAAACAATGCAGTATTTCCATGTGTGTCCAATTTATTTTGCTTAAGAGAATGGATTCAGGGACTGGGGATTTAGCTCAGTGGCATAAGCGCCTACTTTGCAAGCGTGTGGTCATGAGTTCAATCCCTGGTACCAGTAAAAAAAAAAAAAAGAAAGAGAATGGATTCAAGGTGGATCCATTTTCCTAGAAATGTCTCAAGCAGATTCTTCTTTATGAGGCCCCATTATTTTAAATAAAAAAATCTCATTTGACCAATTTATGAAAAAAATTGCAGTTAACTGGAATTTAACTTTCATAGCACTTTTCCTTAAGCATATCTTTTTTTTTTTTTTTTTTTTTTTTTGAGACAGGGTCTCACTACGTAGCCCAGGCTGGCCTTGAACTGACAATGATCCTCCTGCCTCAGGTCATGGGCGCGTGCACCACCATGCCCAGCTACCTTAACTGCAGTTTTGATAGACTAATTGAATTGATGTAGTATCTCTTTACAATATAGAGATACATAAATAATTAATTCCAGTGTATCACTTAAAGCCTTTAATATATAAGATCTTTCAAGGGAGAATGTTTCAGATTACAAAATAGGAACTGTTCAATATGTTTTCTGTGGCTTTTTTTAACAGCTAAGTTTTTTCTAAAAGGCTCATATTCTAATATTTTTCTTTTGACTTTCTTTTATAGTTCAGAACTGGACATCATTTCAGAAAACCACGTTAATGATACAAATATGATGTGTGGAGTCAGGTTAATATCCTGGCTTGAATGCTGAAAGATTACCTGGCAAGAAGTTGACTTAGGAACTGTGGAAATAGTTTACTGCTGCATTTATTTTATAAGCAATTGACAGACTATTGTATAAACTCTGATTTTAAATATGTGCAGTATAATTGAGATGTTTAGAATTCTTCAGAAGATGCTCTAAAATTTATAAGCTACAACCCCTCATTTTCTACCCCAGAGGCAGTTATAATAAATTACTAAATGTGTTGCATTATTAATGTACTACTGTAGCATAAGATGTAATTTTTGTGAAATCACTACACTTAGTGCCTTCATGATATTTTCCTGAGTACACAGTTATTCTTCCTTCCAAAGTTTAGTAAATACTGAAAAGTAGAACTATGTTCTACAATCTTGGTTACTAAAAGCAAAACTTCAGGAAAATAAGAAAATCAAAACTTAGGAAAAATTAACATTCTTGTATTGCATAGTATTATTTGATGTCACTTTCCAATTTATTGAATATTATGGCTGATATTAATATTTTTTGGCACATATTGTTCTTTTTTTCACCCCAAGACTTTGAAAAAAACACATGATTCTTTACGAAAGATCACTTTAGTGAGTAGAAATAGGAGACATGAGAAACAGTCAAAATCTAAAGCATTTAGAAACCTGTCATGAAAATGCATGGAAAGTAAAAAACACACTCTTAACTAAACGATGGGTTACAAAGAAATCAAGGAAGAAATAAGACACTTTCTAGAACTAAATGACAACGCCAGTACAACATGCAAGAACTTACGGAACACAGTGAAAGCAATTTTAACTGGGAAGTTCATAGCTGTGAATGCACACGTCACAAAGACAGAGTGAGCCCAAATAAAAAATCTAACAATGCACCTCAAGGTTCTAGAAAAACAAGAACAGTTCAAACCCAAAGCAAGTACAAGGAGGGAAATTATAAAGATCGGAGCAGAAATCAGTGAAATTGAGATCACAAAAACAAAACAAAAAACTCCTAAGGGCTGATTAGACCTTTGGATACCCATACTGGGGACAATGGGGAATAAAGAAAGACTGAGACAAATTTCAAGGTACTGAGGTACCTAGAGGAGTTTTCCTCTAGTGGACTTGTTGGGCTACCTCTGTGATTGGCTCAATTTTATTGGGTAGCAAGAAGCACAGGAAGAAGAGTAGCATATGAAACAGTAACTATAGGAAGTGATTGGATAAGTATTAATGAGGAGCTAGATTTTTTTTTAAACCCAAATGCCTGTATTTGACAATCGTCCTCAGCAGATGCTATCTTGCCTCAGGAGTGGCATGATTAGCAGTCAGGGGCACTTGGCCTTCCCTATACCTCCCTGTTCTTAAAGCAAGGTCACAGCAACCTTGAAATCATGGGTGGAAGTGAGAGATTTAAGTCACATAGTCTATCTCCAACACAATAATGTATCACATAGCCTGATCTCCAACACAAAACAACCTGAAGAATTAATCTATGAGTTGGTTTTTTGAAAGAATAAACAACATAGATGAATTCTTAGCCAATTTAACAAAAACAGAAAGAAAGAGAGGGAGGAGGGGGAGAAGGAAGAGAAGAAAAGGAGGAGGAGGAGGAGGAGGAAGAGAGATAGGAGAGAGAGAGAGAGAGAGAGAGAGAGAGAGAGAGAGAGAGAGAACCCAAATCATTGCAATTATAAACGAAAAAGGTGAAATGACAATGGACACTGTGGAAATAAAAAACATTACTTTGAAACTTTATACCAATAAATTGGTGAATTTGTGAGAAATAGATCCTAGATACATATAAATTACCAAGAATGAGTCAAGAAGTTTCAAAAACTCTAAATAACCAAATAACAGACAATGAAATTGAAGCAGTAATTAATAATCTACCAACTAAGAAAAGTCCTGGTTTGGATGGACTCACTGCTGAATTCTACAAAACCTTGAGGGGAATTCTAACACCAATACTCTTCAAGCTTTTTAAAATGAAATCAAAAAGGAATCTCAGAATCATTCCTGGAAGGTACTGATACAGAGGAAACTCTCAACCTATTAGATGTCTGGTAAGAGTTTGTGTTCTCTAAAATCGAAGAATGAATGCTGGGTATGGTGGTGCACTCTTGTAATCCCAGCACTTGGGAGGCTGAGGCAGGAGCAGGGGTACAAGTTCAAGATCAGCCTAGGTTACAAAGTGAGCCCAAGGCCAGCCTGAACTGTATAGCAAGACTCAGTCTCAAACACACACACACAAAACAACAACAACAACAAAACCCAAATAAAACAACCACCCTTCCCCCCCAAAGAACAGTAAAACTCCTGAAGAACGAATTTTAGGAACGATGAATTTTAGGAAGAATGAATTTTAGGAACAGCAGAACACACTTTTTGAGAAAAAAAAAAAAAAAAAACTTCTGTCTGAGAGATAAACAGAAGGGGTCCTGTGTGGGTTGCTGAGGACCCTGTCTTTTCTAGGGGTTTTATAGAGCAAAATCCAAGGTGAGGAGAGGTGGGACAGAACTATGGTCAACCAGTAAGATTATAATTGCTCTGGTAAAATTGATTAAATTGGGAATAAATGGGGAAGCAAGTCAGTAGCAAGTGGGCATGCAT
Source organism: Dolichotis patagonum (assembly GCA_004027295.1). NCBI lineage: Eukaryota > Metazoa > Chordata > Mammalia > Rodentia > Caviidae > Dolichotis > Dolichotis patagonum. The sequence goes on from PVJX010008616.1 coordinate 17,947, forward strand.
ATAGAGCAGTGGCTCTGTCTGGAGGGGGTCAGGTTAGTGGCTCCTTCTGGTTTCCTCAAAGTGACAGAGACCTATTTAGAATATTAATCCCTGATGTTTATCTTTAGAATGTGAGTGCATTTGTTTGATCTTTTGTCTTGAGGTCTGGCCCACAGTGGAAGATGTCTGTCTCCTCCACACGTACAAGGTATCCTATCTTGTGTACTGATTTATTTCTTCAGGGGCCCTGCCCTATCTGTTAATATTTCTATCTAATTCAGCTGCATGTAACAGTACCATTATACTGATTCCAAAGCAGGCACTTATGCCACTGAGCTAAATCCCCAGTGGTCAGTCTTTTTAGGAATACAGATACAAAACTCCTCACCAAAATATTGGCAGACATTACAATGAATCATCAAAAGACCATACATTATCATCAGTAGGCTTTATCTGGGGATGCAAAAATGGTTCAACATATGCAAACCAATACACATAGTATATCATATAAATAGAGGCAAGGATGAAAATCACATGATCATCTCAATAGATGCAGAAAAAGCCTTTGACAAAATCCAGTGTCCTTTCTTGATAAAAACACTGAAGAGGGTAACCCACTTGGGACCCCTTCTGTCTCTCTCAGACAGGAGCTTTCGTTCTTTCTCTCAGTAAATATATTCTGCTCAATCTTGGTTGTTCCTAAAATTTATTCCTCAATTTTAGAGAACACAAAATGTATGGGACATCTGGTAGGTTGGGGATTTCTTTCCCCTCTATCACTTGGAGGTCTTCCATTGAGATCACTGGATGAAGGTAAGAATTTGCTTTTGTTTCATAGACTCTGAACTGGGACTCCCTAAGGCAACAAATTTTTATGCTTCAAATTTTGTTGTTTTCTACACTACTTATAATCGTTTATGCTTTGTTAAAATGATGTACCTAAGTTAAAACATGTTTTTGTATATGTTACATTTAAGTTAGTTATTAATTTACTGGTACTCCTTGCTTGACTTTATTTAGACAATAGTGCTAGAGAGAATAATGCTAGAACACCTCTGGTAGACTTGTAAAATGGGTCTTCAATAAAATCTAGCTCAGACTTAGAAAATATATATGCCTATAATAAAACCAGGACTCCTTAAAACCATTTAAAAAGCGCTAGGCTGGTGGCCAGTCTCAAAGACCAGGAGAACAGGTTTCACTGAGACAGACTGGCTCTGACCCTCCTCTGCACTCTAGAGAAAATGTCAAGCTTGTTCTGCTTCCCATTTCCTTTCTTTGGCTTTACTTCTAATCATTTCCCCCACTTTGTACTTTACTTTTTAGAGGCATGTAAAATTAGAAAGAAAAGAATTCTGGACCATTCCAACCTTTTCCTCCTAAGTTAAGCCCATAGAAAATTAGCATTTGCTAACACTAAAGACAGGGAAGTCATCCTAGATGAAGGACATATACCCTGTCTCTGGGTCAGATTAGACATCGGAATTTTGTCCATCTAGAACACACATGAAAGCCATGTCCCAGTATAGTGTTCTGGGCAAGTCTCCTCTGAGAGACTGAACCTGAGACACAATGGAAACTGACTTCTGGGTGAAACCAGAAGGAGCTATTTCCAAAAGCAGCACACTTAGGGGACCAACACACATTTAAACCAGGGGAGGCTCTCTAACCTTTCAAATTGTGGACGTAAGAACCTTTAGTGTCAATTTATAAAGAACTACATAGTGATCTTTTTTTAATTTTTGTACCAGGGATTGAACTCATGACCTCATGCTTGCCAGGCAGGTGCTTGTGCTGCTGGGCTAAATCCTCAGCTCCTTAGGTAATGATCTTGATCAGGCTTTTAACTATCCCTTATAGAACTTTGACAGACGGTGGTTACTTCGCCAGTGAATCGATCACTCCTACAGCAGCTGCCATTCTTAAAGCAGAGGATAGGTTTCCCCAGCATTTCTCTGGTGAATTTCCATTGAAGCCAATGGAATCAATGAAATATTGACCAGATAGACAGCTGGCTTTCTTTCTGGAGACCGACCTCTGGTTGTGTGGGTCAATACAAACTGAGAACAATGAGGGGTCATGGTCAGGACACCCAAGGTTTTCCTCAGTAGAACCTGGCCACTAACAGCAATTAGCACTTTATTTTCTTGCTCAAATTCAGTAGGCGACAAAAACAAAAGGAAAAGCTTTAAATTATTCCTCAGAAAAAGTATTCTAGAGACTTCCAACAATCTTCTGTTTGTCTCATGGGCATGAAGTAAATTACATGCTCATTTCTTAACCAATTCTACAAAGTTGTATTTCCTGTTTTCATGGCTTCAAAATGGCAGGGTCAATGGATGTTGGAATAAATGAATCACTAACAGTTCACACCAGGAAGGAACTGCCATCTTGACTTGGTCATTTACACAAGGGCATTCTTGTTTAACTTCTCTCTGAACATCTTGATTTTTTGTCTTTTTGAGACTATGATGTTCAGGCTGGCCCTCAACTCATGGCAATCCTCCTGCCTCAGCCTCCTGAGTGCTGGGATTATAGGCATGTGCCACCACAGAACACCTCTGGCCTGGCCATGGAGTTTGGAGATCATGCTTTTAACCACATGTGGAGCCACAAATTTATTAACTTGTGTATCATAAAGACTGTTTAAGCCAAACCATTTTTTTATTATTGAAAAGTTGTGTAAATGCCTCTCGAATCCCTAGTTTCCCCTTGCTGCCATGATGATCACGCTATTTCAACAAGTACATCTTTGGATGCATGACATTTATTCTATGAGGTGAGGGCAACACTTCACAAGGAAACTCTGTCCAATGATGTAAGAATGTACTCACCATCACTTTTACCTTGGGAAAAAAACTCACTATGGAACACTTGGAAAGGTATACTTGCAGTCTTAAGAGTTTCAATGCTATTTAATAAAAGCACTAGAACTGAATAAGGGCATGTGATTCCTTTTCCTTGAACTCCTTCAACATTTTTGTAGGGACAGCATCCTGTGTATAGAGACAAACAAAACACCATGGCTTGAAAGCTTGAGCACATGGTGGGAGGCAGTTAAGTTTACAATGTTGGGGATAAAGCTAGGGAACTGATTTTGAATTTGCTAATTCAATGGCAAGTATTTCATCAGTGCATAAACAGGATTCACGTAAATAACACTGGAGACTGAAGCTTTGAATGGTCAACAAAAGAAAACTAAAATTAGACACTTCATGAGACAAGCACTACAGGACAAACGTCAAAGGGGAGAACAGTGAGGAAGGAACCTATTTGCCAGGGAAATGACAGGAGACAGGAGTGAGGGAATAGTCAGAAGACACAAGGGGACAACTGATGTTAAGTTCTTGAGGAGCAAAACAGAAAATAGTGACACTAGGTGGCCATCTCAGTCTTGCACATTAGCACTCTCTACAATGTTGTGTAACCACAGATTTTCACCAACTTTTTCAATGTTCTTAGCATCACCCAAACTTTACATGTACAGAAATCAAGAAATGTAAGACTTAATGACTTGTTATGCACACAGCAAAGGTTTTTGTTCTACTGTATTCTAGTCAATAAAAACACTGTCATGTAAGAACCTACAAGTCAGGGAGCAGCCCCTCACTGGACAAGGGATGCACTACTGCCTTCATCTTGGACATAGCTTGCTTAACAGTGAGAAGTGAACAATTAGTGTTTAACCCCCCAGTCTATGGTTCTTGGCTGGAAGAGCCTGCAGACTCCTAAGTGGGACAGTTATCTGCAAACCTAAGACTTATTCACATGATATAATACAAGCTGGAGTGACTGAATCCAGAGCAGCAAGTCCAGATGTATCGTTATCCTCAGAATTTCTATCTTTAAATCCAGTTATCTCATCAACACATTAGGTTTGATTCTGTACCTGGAATCACAAATCCCATGGGATTCTATGAGTCAAAAAATACCATGAAGGAGCAAGGTGAAAAGTGGGCCAAGACATGTACAGAAATCATTATGTTGTTTAGCTTCTCCTCCATTTTCATCATATGACATTTTATATTCTGTCTTTGGAGAAACTAGTTATGCCAATCCTAGCAAGAAGGAAGCCACTGCCCTTCAAGACACGAGTTTAAATTAGTATTTTAAAACATACCAAAAGAATTCTCTGATCTAGTTTTAACAAAGGATTTTATTTACCGATCCCCTAAAAGCAAAATCCAGAAAGTAACAACCCACTGCAAGAATAGTATTACGACACATTCTCGATCATCCTCATCTTTGCATGAGGCCTGGGCTCCCATGCACGCATCTTCACGGCAACGCTTGGTGAAAGGCACACGGCATCTACGCTCACGCCTTCAGGTGCAGCTCCCTGGCAGCAAAACAAGCCTTCTCTGCAGGTTTCCCCCTTTCACAGAAATTTATCACAAATTTTTTTTTTAATAGCGACATATAACCCTACCCTTCAAACTTTATCTAAGAGAAAGGTACAGAATTGAAAAGTTCTCCTCTCCAGCTGTGATCAAAAGACTGAATATTAAAGAATATCTGAGTTCCTGGACTACATACTTAGATATTTACAGAGAAAGGTAAATTTCCAGTTTTGTTGCTCTCCAAAGTGGGAACAGAAGAGAGGATCTGATTAAGACAGTTACAAAAATTGGTAGTCATTCTGTGAAAAGAAAGGTGAGTATTCTCAACCATCAACGAATACTACCTTGTTGATCACAAACCCTACAGATACCCAACAAAATCAGAGTGTTGAATACAGAAGAATTTTCAAGGAGAGCCGGCCAACAGCAGAGGGTTGAGATGTGTGAATAGGACAGAGTGTTGGTGAAGGCACATGGTAAAGAATTCCAAGAGAACTTTAGTGCTACTTCTGTTTAATAAGCCAGTAGAATAGCAACCCAAGGACCTTGGCTGTTATCACACCAGGATATTCTTATGGAACTGCTGCAGGAAAAGGTAACTGGCAGCTGGCACCCTTTGGCTCACTGAGCGAGTAGCTACAGCCTCAGCTTCTCAGATCTAAGGCTGGGGAGTGTAGCGGAGGTATTTCTTGCCAGATGGGAGTTCTTTGGTGAAGACTCCTTTAGGGAAAAGTTTTTTGGCTTCTTCTTCAGGGATGGTTGGAAGGACCATCACACTATCTCCATCCTGTTGAAAGACATTGAAAATGGTGAAATTCAACTTTAAAGTAATGGTAAAAGGTATTCCAAGAATTAACTTTGGAAAAGTAGTACAGATGTTAACGAAAATAATTAAGTATCCTTTTAGTCTCTCTTCTCTGAGGAATTTTTTTCACAAATTCATTTTCGACACTTTTCTGAGAACGGCAATTCCCTATCGTAGCAAGAGTCCTGTTTAATACCCAGGAATGACTTACTACCACACTTCTAGGTTTAATTCCAAGTCTGTCCATGGATTTGACCTGGCTTCTTCTCATCTCTAGTTCTTCTGCTCACAAGTACACTGGCTTCCTTCTAGTCCTCACTGTAGGTAAAAGCTCCATCTGCCTCCACTGATTGTCCTTCTCTACTATGCATGACCCGGTTACTCACTTTCTTCATGTCCTTGCCAAAGGTCCCCTCCCGAAGGCATTCCTTGACAGTCAAATATAAATATAAAACCAACATCTGCTTATTATTTTCTGTAGCATCTTCATCACCATTGAATAGATTGTAGATTCACATACTGTTTGGGTCCACCCACTGGAATGTAAGTACAAGGGCAGGAACTTCACTGCTACCCCCCAGTGCTCACCATCAGGGCTCAATAAGTTTGTGTTCCACTAAGGGGTGCAGAATTTAAATGACTTCCTTGTCAGAAAAACCCACCAACCCACCAAACAACCAAGCCATCCACCCACTGCAGGTAAGCATATTTTAAAAAATGTAGCAACATAGGGCTATTATCTACATCTTACATATTTCAAAAGATTTTAAGAGATTTTAAGTTTATGAACAAATTTTAGAGACTTCTATGTTTAAAAGACTGGAGCTTAAAATAATGCTTCATAATGTTAACACACCAACAGTTTTATATCTATGACTTAAAAAAAATAGGCAACCAAGATTTGGCTATAAATATTTTGTTATCAGGGAATGGTTTGTTATTTTCAAAAATCTTGTGTTGGTTGAATATCCCTTAACTTGAAATGCTTAGGAACAGAAGTATTTCAGGACAGGTACATTTGCATAGACTTCACTAATTTAGCATTCCTCAACCTAAAAACCTGAATTCTCAAATGCCATTATACCCTCAAGAAATTTCAAGACTTAAGAGCATTTTGGACTTTCAGATTAGGATTGCTTAACTTATGTAGGGAAAAAGAATCATTCTGATTAATTTGTCCAACTTCTTTACAAGTCAGGAAGCAATATGAAAGTTATGTTTTGTAAGCTGTGAAAGACCTCTTAGCAGATCTCAAACTTAGCCATGAGGAAAACTCCTCCCCAGTTGAATGCTACAAACTTAGTTCCAGGAGGCAACCATTTAGACACGGGTCCTTTAGGCCCTCCAGACAAGTTGAGTGTTTGCCCTTTTAATATCTTTACCTTCCAATCAACAGGGGTGGCGACCTGTTTTTCTGCTGTCAGCTGGAGAGAGATAACTACTCTGAGAATCTCATCAAAGTTTCTGCCTGTGGTAGCAGGATAGAGGATGGACAGCTTCAGTTTCTTGTCAGGACCAAAAACGAATACCTGCAAAGCACACAGAGGCATAACCAGGAAGAGCTCCTTCCAGTGCTTTTGAAATGAAAGCTACTCCGAGAAAGTTCTATAGTCATTAAAAACATGCAAGGGTATAAAAATAAAAACAGAAACAAAACAAATCACCTAACAAGGATATACCAAACTGCTCATTGGAGTGGCCAGAGTATAATTTTCTTTTTGTTACTTTCAAAACTTAGAAGAAAATTATATATTTGGCCCTGGCTGCCCCAGTAAGAAAAATGGATATATAAGTTTAACCCAAGGAAGGCCCTGTGAAGGGTCTATGCCAACCAGGGATGATCATCATAAAAAAATAACAATATCTGAAGTTGATGCTGGGCCTCAAATAGCTGTACATTATGCAGATGAGTTTATTTTTTACTGGAGAGAGGACAGAAAAAATAAGAATGAAAAAAATGAGTTGACGTAAGAAGAAGGACATGGCTCACCACTTTAAAGATAGACCTCTCAGGACAGCTATAGAAAAGGTTTATTCTATACAGCGTTTTAGGATAAATGACTTGTTCTAAAGAGCAAAGGCAGAGGACATTGTTAATCTTGCATCATGATTTGAAACCCATATTGTTTTCATAGCTCCATTTAGTTTTGTTATATTCTATTCCAGTTTGTCTACTTGTACTAGATTTGATGGTATGGACAGCTATTTCAAAGATAGCAGGATATACTATGGTAACCATTTTTGATTTCCTATCAACTTAATTGAAGCCCTGTATTGCTTTCACTGCCTTGTTTTGACCGATTTTAATCCAATCTGTTTTGTTTGATAGTATCAAGTCTGAGGGTATAGGCAATTATTTTGAAGACAGTAAGATTCACTATGATAACCATTCGGGTTTGACTATTATCTTCTTTTGAAGTCCTATAATGTCTCCAATGTTCTGTTTTTACTGATTTTGTTCTGTACTGCTATGTTCAATTATGCCTGATGATATGGGCAATTCTCTTGAAGATAACAAGATATGGTAACCATTGCTGATCACCTTGTATTTTGTTTTAAGTCATGTACTATGTCCATCCTTTTGTTTTGACTAACCCCATTTTGTTTTCTCTCATTTGGTTTTATTCTCTTAAAAAAAAAAAGAATTTAGCTGACTATTCCTGTCACTTTGCATCAGAATTATAGATAATCAATAATACTGTCATCAGTACAGTTATTTAATAATTGCAGAACCCCCCCCCCCATTTCCTCCCATCAGGCCAAATAATTACATGAAGCCTGACTGGCCCTGCTAACTACAAAGTGGATGAAGACTTACCACGCGAGCTGTCACGGGCATGCCCTTTTCATCCTTTTCTGCTGGGTCCAGCATGCCCAAAAGGATGGCAAGGTCCCGATTCTTATCATCAATAATGGGAAAAGGTAACTTTTCTGTGGGCTCATCACCATTGTAAGCATTGATATCCTGAAAGGCAAGAAAATGGAAAATTCCAAACCTGACACATTCTCTGAAATTTCATCAGTTAATAGCCATATCTTTGAAAGACAGGCAAGAAAATCATCATCATAGTGATTTCTCTGAGCAATTTTAATAAGAAAATGAATGAAGCTGGGTGTGTGGCACATGCCTGTAATCCCAGCACTTGGGGGGCCAAGACAAAAAGATTGCCATGAGTTGGAGGCCAGCCTGGGGTACAGTGAGTTCAAAACCAGCCTGAATCACACAGCCAGAGCCTGTCTCAAAAAGTCCAAAACCAACCAACCAAACAAAACCAAAATATTGCTCCCAATTATTCAATGGTAGGAATAACAGCAGAGTACAGTACTCACAAATCAAAACTCATTCACAAAACCCATTCACACCCAACTTTCTTAAATTCAATATGCATTTAATGCTTTGAGAAAGCCTCAATAGCCTCTTTAAAAGTCAACTAATATAGTTACTATGATTCCAATACCAGGTAACTGGATATTCAAATCCTATTAAAAACATCAGGGCTGGGGACACAGCCTAGTGGCATAGTGTCTGCCTGGCAAGTGTGAGGTCCTGAGTTCTGTTCCCCCATGCCTCAAAAGTACTGACTTAGATGCTAGGCTAAAGATCCTGAGAAATGAAGGTTAGGGGTCTGTGTGTGTCACGAACATTAAAGCAAACACAAGAAGGGAGATGTGAATGTATATGCTAAAGACAAATGAAGAGTCAATGGGTGAAAAGCATTTCAAGTCTGAACTAAAAGACAGTGATGTACTTCTTCTCCCCTCCCCTAATAAAGCATTACTGGTTCATTCAACTTTTCTTTTGTAATCCTCCTGCCTCAGCCCCAGGAGTGCTGGGATTACAGGTGTGCACTCCCATGTCTGGCAAGTCTAGTTTCATTATTTGATCAAGCACTGACAGGACTCTTACATTAAGCATATGTGGAATACAGATATGCAGACATGGCTCTGACACCAAAGGAACTTCCAATTTGGCTAAGTAATTCCTACATGAAGTGGTATAGCAGACACAAGACAATAATGTTTAAGTGGTGCTGCAAATGTAGAGATACACCAACATCTCCACTGACAAGAACTGCTGAGTTGGAAAAGGCTTCAGGAAAGACGTAAAGTTCTTCTGAGCCTGGATATACTTTGTAGGCAGAGTCAAGAAGTTTGACTCTGCCTACAAAGATGATGAAAAAAAAGGAATTAAGAATGGCTTCTGGACTTTTGCCCTAAGCAACCACCAAGGGGGGAAAAAAAATTCTAGTAGCCATTAGCTGAGATGAATAAGATGCTGGGATGAAGAGTGGGGCCCAGGTTGAGACAAACTAAGCTGAGGAGACTGGCCATCCAGGGCAGATGCTGCACAAGCAGTAGTTTTTACCAACCTGGAGACCATCAGTATCACAGAGATGGAAATCTGAGAATCACAGCATACAGATATTATTTAAAGATATGAGGGGATGAGCTTACCAAGAGAAACAACAGAGATGGAAAAATGATCCAAGAACTAGTTTAAGACAATTTCAGCATAAATTAGGAGTTGAGAGATGACCAAAAAGCAGTCTAGGTGTGAGCATCAATAGCAAGGATGTGACATCCAGGAAGCCAGAGGTGGAATTTCAGGACACAGAGTTGGGGCTGAATGCTGCAGGTAGGTCAAGAAAAATAGTGGTTGAGACCTGATCACTACACTTAGCAATACAGAGATTACTATGAAATCCCAGTCTTATTTTTAAATAACTAGTGACTTGTAAACCTGAGGTTTCTTTGTATTTTTATCTAAAATAATCAAGCTACTCTAGAATTCCTATATACCTCAGGCTCAGAGCACATACCAATCAATACTTCTGATGACGTAAGAGAAAAACAAACCAATAAAAAACCAACAACACATAACTTCTGTGACCTCTGGTCACTAAGAAGTAGCTGGGGTTTTCTTCTCAATAATCAAATCAATCACCAACCAATCAGTTCTTTATTGGACACCAGCTCTCTTCTTTCAACTCAATGTGGACCTTCTTTAGCTAGAGATAGTATCAGATACCACTGGTTGAGCCCAACAAGATTGCCTCCCCATTTCCAATGCCAACTACAAGCTCCAGGTTGCTTTTTTTGTGCTTCTGACAGGTGGAGTTGCCATGACCTACTCCTTTGTGTTGCTTATTTGCCAGGGTAGCTCACAGAAGTCAAGGAAACACTTTTGTCAGTGTTTTTTTTTTTTTTTTTTGGTGGTGGTGCTGATAACTGAACTCAGGGCCTTGTGTGCACAACCAAGAACTCAACCACTGGGCCATATCCCTAGCCTAAAGAAAGACTTTTGTTTAAAAAGGCACAGACAAAAAGATGCATTAGGGAGAGGTTTGGAGCTCCCACCCCTCTCCAGGCACAGCACCATCCAGGAATCTTAGCTGCACAGAAGCACCTGCAAGTTTCTGGGTTCTTACGCAAGCTTCATTACAAAGGGGTGAATGGTTAACTCATTGGCCCTTTGGTGATCAGCTCAACATTAAACCCATCCCCAGCTTTTTTTTTTCTCCCCAGAGCCCAGGGTATGATGCTGAAAGTCCCAACTTTTTAATCTTGCCTCACTCTGTTCAAAGACCAGACTGAAAGCCTCTGAGGCTACCCAAGACACGCCAGTGTTGGTCCACTCATTAGCGTACAAAATCACACTGTTTACTTGGAAGATACCAAGGATTTCAGGAGTTGTATGGGAGGGAAGGGGAAAGGAGAAACAAAAAATGTATTTCACATATCACTGAATTCTACCTTGCTCCAGGCAAGATGGTCTTCAACACTGTCTATTGAAAGGGCAATCAACTTAACATTCCTCTTGGCAAACTCTGGTGCCAGCTTTGCCGCTCTGCCAAGCTCTGTGGTACACACGGGCGTAAAGTCCCGTGGGTGGGAGAAGAGGATGCCCCATCTGAAACAAGGAAAAGAAGGTCACAACTGAATGTACAGTTACCAGTTACCCACATTATACACAACCAAAAGCCACATTTGCATTTAAAACGGGGTTTTGTTTTTAAATAGATGCTTCTAAACTTTTCAGTTGAAAGTGCATTTTTTAAATCTCTCTAGAAAAGCCTATTGTGACAGCACCATTCAATCAAGACACAAAATTCAAGGTAAGTATTTAAAAAGACTAATTTTAGGGTGTTGCCTCCTTTAATAACTATGGAACCATCCTGACTCCTTTTCAGCTAATAAAATCTGCTACTCAAGCTAAGTAGCCTGAAATAACTTTTTATTTCTTCTTCCGCTTTTCCAATCCATTTTTTTTTAGCACAGATCTTAATGTTCAGCTTCCAATATGCCCTGAATCCAAGCAGCTGCCTCAATTTATGAATAAACAGATTATGTAACCCAAAACAAACAGATTTCTAGCCCAAATAAGTAACATTAAGGCTAGCACTTGGCTTTTTTGAATTGAGGGGATATAAAATCTTCATAAAGTAGCCCGCCAAAAAGGTCAACCAATGGGATAAAACAGTACTTTACAGTTTTATCTCTTTTCACCTGCAGTTTCTTTTTATTGTTTTAAACTAGCAGGTGGAAAAACTGAAAGCTTACAGTGGAGACTTCTACAGCTACTATAATTCTTAGGTAAACACCTACCGTTCAACTCCTCAGGATTTAGTAAAGGAAAAGATCTTACAAAAAAGATGAAAGGTCCTATGGTGAAGAAACCAATCACGGTTGTGTGGCATGTCTGTATTTAATAAAGGGCAATAAGAGGGACATATATTTTGAAATAAGTACTCTAGCTATGAGCAAACTTCTGAACTTTAATTTTTTAGAAATGACCTATTTAAGGACTACAAGAGACTTAAAGTTCCCAGAATGAGCGAGGTTGGGGTGGAACTGGTCATTTCTGCACTGACAAAGGGGTGTGGATTAGACTTTCCATTGTGAGTCAGTACAGAATGTTTTGCTGAGTCATGCTGGGGAACTGGTTTTAAGCCCTTTCAAATGCTGCCCTCCTTCAGAAGCCAAACTCTAGTTTACCACAGGCCTAGAGCTAGAAAAAGAATAAATTCCAAGAGTGTCTTACCTTGGCCTACCTTCCCCACTGTTTCCAGACTGCTGCTCTGAAGTGTAATTCAATTACATTATCCCATTTCCTTCCTCATTTTCAAAAGACAAAAGGTTTCCTCCATTTAAAGAGAATGGTCTCAGGAAGCCCAGGAAGCCCCTGCTTACTGAAGATGTACTTCGAAGCTGCTATCACATACAGAACTAGTGATAAGCCTCAATAAACTCATGAAATGCAGAACCCAAATCCTTTTAGTTGTTTCCAGTCATCAGAGGTAGGATAGATTAATGTTTTAAATTACAGTACTGTGAAGAAACCCTAGATCAGAAATTGACAGCCTACTCTGAAATCATATATAGAATGGAGTTTGAGAAGGTGCCACTTTTAATCAAAGCTGGCTAGATCTAGAAGTCAATAAAGAACCAAAACGAATGGTTAGCTTAAATAGTGACAGCATTTATAATTGTTGCTACAGTAAACATGCTTTGTTAATATACATATTTCTTGCTTTATGTTAATATTGAACTCTAATTCATACAAAAACTAAGAGCTCTGGTAAGATTTTGTTGCCTGGGGTGACGGCTGTAGACAGCAATGGCTAGGATCACACTGCGAAAATCCTATGGAGTTTTGGAGAAAAGTTAGTATCTAGATTCTGAATGTGAGACCAGCTATAATCTGTATTCCTTAAGTCTTCTGCTTGCAAGGTCTGAGAGTTCCACTCATCCCCCTTCTTCTAGCCTACCCCTTTGCAAAGCTTCATTTTCCCTTAATCAGTAGTTGGAAAACGGACTTAAAAGGGTTGCGTAGGCCTGATGTGTAAGAATCTCTCCCAGATCTTCTATTCTGCCCTGTCCAATCACTGATTAATTTCATACGCTTCTCTCTCAATCTCTATGAATGTATGTCTGGATCCTGGATACAAAAAGGACACAAACCTAGAAGTAATTTTCTAGCCTGGAACCTAGGACTCCAGAATCATAATGTAATTAGATATGTCTGGTATGCTTCTGATTGAAACTAAGCAATTTATAGTTTGCTGATTCAGGAGCTGTACAACAAGGACGACACCTATTCACTTCTAGTAATGTCATGTGCTATCAACTGCAAGCCGGAGTGCTGGAGGCTACGTAGGAGGGGGAGGGGTCATCTGGCAAACAAAAGGGTCTTAAAGTGGGAAGGTACACGTCCTCCCGGCGCCGGGTCAGGCCTACGCAGGCAAGATAAGTCACTGCAGTTGAATACCTCTTCCCTCAAACTGTTGCAAGTTCTGGAATGAAGGACACACTCACTACACACAGAATGTTCTTGGTTCCCCTGAAAGCGGTTACATCAAATCCTATCTTGGTCATTGGAGGAGGATCTGTACAAAAGGTCTTTCTTTCGGCCACTTACTTGGTAGCTGGCGGCTTAAAATTTTACACTTTGTGTCCAGAAGTCTGCAAATACTGTAACAGGCAGAAACCTCAGATACCACGGTGGGGCTTCCCTAACTCGCCCTCTTCCAACTTTGGCCTTAGATACCTGGCTTCTCCAGGGAGATCGGAGGGAGGGCGGTGCGACCCCGGGCACGAGTTCCGGAAGTGACCGCCAATCACACCTTACTCTTGCCCACCCCCCACCGGGTCTCGGCCGGACCTCATAGCTTGGACAGCGGACCAAACCTGGGTAATGAACAGCAAACCCTTCTCCTCTGCACATCCCGTGTCGCCCCCTTCCCCAAGGCAGCTCAGGCAGGTCGGGCTGGCGACGCCAAGGGACCTAGCGGCGGTGCACGGCGGCCGGCGGCGCGCGGGAGCGGGCAGAGGCGGCGCGCAGGGACGGGAAGGAGAACTGGAGAAGGCACCGCCGAGCCCTGCGCACGGAGGCCAGGGCGGGGTTGCGCGGGCGGCACTTACGAGTCTCCCAGAAAGTCGTGGAAACGGATGCGGCCGACGGTGGTGTTGGCCTCAAAGTTGGGAGCCTCGTCGCCGAGAAGGAGCCCTCCAGGCATGGCGGCAGCGGGGACGCACCGGGACGCGGAGGAGGCGCAGCCGCAGCGGCAGCTAACCCCGCTGGCCTGCGCCCAGACTTGGGTACGGCGCGAAGCAGGGGGCGGCCCGGGGGGCGGGTCCGGGGCGGGGCCTGGCAAGACGCCCAGGGAGGCGGTGCCTGGAGGGCGGGGCTTCTGGAGGTGGGCGGGCCCGAGGGCGGGGCTCCAGCTGGCCTTCCGAGCTCTGTCCAATAGGTCGCCGGGGCTCGCGCCTCTTGGGCCCTCACACCCATTTTTCAACACGTGACGCGGGGCTCAATGGTTTCGCTCCCTGGAGGCCTGGAGGACTTTAACGGTCAAACTTTGTGCTTTGGGAAGGTGGGATTTTGGGGCCAAAGGAAGTGGCGCATAAGGGAGTCTCGAGGCGGACAATCGCGGAGCCGACAGCCTCCGCCGCTTGGCCCTGCAGCCCTGGGCGCCGCCCTGTCGCGCGCAGAGCCTGCTGTACTCTCGTCGGCGGCCGAGGCCGACCGAGGGGTCGGTGTTCCCTCCACCTGCACCCGCTTTTAGTGTGAGCGGCTGTGGGGTGCGCACAGCCCCAGCCGGCCCCTCCTGATGAGGCTTGTGTGTCGGGATGTGGCAAGACCCTGACGAAAAGAGGACCCTACGTCACAGGAAGTGGCTTTCTTACTGCAGCAGAAATTCCCGTACCAATGTCAGTACCTGGGTAACTTCTTTAGCCACTCGCCACTGTAGAATAGTCAACGCAATTATCCTGAAATCTGAATGTAAAATTTAAAACAGAACTTGTTGAGACCTACTATGTGCAAGTCAACTCTCCTCAAGAGGCCAGATGTTAAGATCCACTAATTTCCTTTCTGTGTGCCAAGCATGAGGTAGATGACATTCTTGTTCTAGCATTTTCTACTGATAGATGACAGATGACAATCTGGACATAGTTAAGCATGTATTAGAAAGCCATAAATCCTATCCAAGTTATGTCCTAGAAAAGATGACTTGATGACTAGGGGCTGCTTTGGATTGTGTGATCTGGCCTGGGAAAGCCTCCAGGTTAACAGGCAAACTTCTCAGTACCTAGTATTTGCTCTGAAAGTGGTAACTTATTTTGATGATGATAATGGTTCATGCAATAACTCTTACTCTGTCTACTATGTGTTAGGCCCTGTGCCATGCAATTGTGATATAGTGCAATTATGATACTGTGTAGGGTGTATGCTGAGGAGGGGAGGTGCAATAGTAGCATTTTAGAGAGGCTTCCAGGAAGGGGGGCTCTGGTAAGGAAGGTGCATGGTGGTGTTGAGAGTAGCAACTCTAATAGTTCGATTTGAGTTGCCATTAGAGTGATGTGTTCTATGTGTATGTGTGAGTTCGTACAATTGTACATATTCACCCACTTCTCCACTGACTGAGAGTTGTCAGTAAGATAATTGATAAAAGTTGTAGCCATTTGGAAAGCTCTTCAAAACTAACATAGTGTAATCCCCTAATTTAACTCCAAGATGTAGTTTTGAAAGCACTGTAATTCCTTTCTAAAGGAAGAAAGAACTGGGAAAGGACAGTTTGATTTTAAGGGACTATTAACCATACAGGTATAGATAGGTTAGAAAAGAGGATCCAAGATGCATACGGAAACACATTATTGGTTTCTAGCAAAGGCATAATTGTCTATTGTAAAGCAAATAAACATAAGATAACTGATTATGACAATTTACAGTGTCAGAAGCTGCATATAGGCCAGCTCTTGCATTCTGTGGACTTGTTTGCTTTAGCTTTGCAACATTTAAATTCTATTAGTGACTAACATTTTAGCAACATATTTTTTTTCCACAAAAAACCTGCATCTCTGTTTCTGTCTCTGTCTGTATCTCTGTCTCTGTTTCTGTCTCCGTGTGTCTGTGTCCATCTGCCTGCCTGTCTGTCTGTCTCACTATGTAGTATAGGCTGGCCTTGAGCTTGCTATATAGCCCAGGCTGGCCTCAGATCACAGCAATCCTCCTGCCTCAGTCTCCTGAGTACTGGAATTACAGGCATGCTCCACCATGCCCTGGATTTCTGTCTCTTGAAAGGTCAGAAGATCTAACAACCAGGCCCACAGTCCAAAGAGAGGAAGGGGAAAGAGGAATAGAAAAATCAGGCAGCAAAGAAGTTACCAGAGCTGGGGAAAGAGTGGGAAGAGCAGCAGGAGAAGAGAACGTGTTTTAGAGTGGAGCCCTACTGAAGGCCTGGCTCACCGAGGCCCTTTTCTGAGGACAGAGGTCCACAGACAAACAGTAGCTAGAGCTTAGCCTTTTGAGACTCTGCATGTTACCTGTTATTAGGAAGACCCAGTACCACCTACTGACAGCATACGATTAGAAGGAAAATGAAATAGTTCTTGTGTCTGTATCTCTGTCAAAATTCTAAAAATGAGTCACCTGTTTCAAGGAAAAACCAACTACATCATATTTCTTTGTAAAAGTAAAGAATGTTCCCATGCACTTCACGTGTGAACAAAGGGGAACAACACTTTTAGGTACTTGAGTTTAACCTTTGGCCCATAACCTTAGTAGGTACTCTGTGGACTGAGCCCCATTCCAGAGAGAAAATATTCAACACTGCTTTCCCAAGGACTAGTGAGAAGTGGAATGGGAAAGGAAGAAAGGAAAAGGGACATGGGAAGCATACCAGAGAGGGCCAGAATGTGGAGAAGAGAGCTGGGCAAGACAAGAGGGGCAAGGGGATGAAGGGATAAAGACTGTGAAAAACTGTATGTATAATATTTTGTATATATAATGACTATATAAAATATATAGCATATATATTATATATAAAAATATTTTCAAGCAGCTTCAGTGGTTGGAGAGAACATTGAAGCCCTTAGTATTCTCTCCAGAGGAACAAGAAGGTATTGTAGAGATTTTCAGAGGACTATAAATCTTTGCTGGTCCATGTATTCTCTTCTTACTTCTTTGAAGAGACTGAAAAAAAGGGAAGGGATTGGCAGTGGTCATTTGGAAGAACAGCAGTGCAGTATGATAAATAAGTCCCTCACTTGATTGCGAACCCCCAAATTTTGGCTGGATCTTATTGATAGGTATTTGTGATCTGCTAAGCATAGTGGGCATGAGCACTAGATTGCACAAATTATTAGAGACATTTGGCTACCTTCCTGCAGCCACCACAGAAAAATTTCTTGAAACCCTCAGTTGGGAGTAAAATTGAAGCTAGATAGAAATTCTACACATGGTAGGAGACATATGAAACCCCAAATTAATATTAGGATAATGGAATTATGTTTTTTTAGAACATCTTACATACTCTCTCATTAGATTTGATTGTCTCTGTCCCCCACCCCCCATGTAGTTCTGTGAAACTGTCCAAGGTCGTTGAGACAGTGCTGCTGACCTGCTGAGTGAGTGGACCTGTGTCTCCACTGCTCTTCTGTCTCATGTTTAATGTGATCAATTTTCCTATTCTATCTATAATAGGACTTCAACACTGCAGGCGTTAATCAAAGCAGGAAATGTATGAGTAAAAGTGAAAGACAACAGAATGATAAATAACTCTCAGACAGGCTTTGAGGTTGTGAATTCTGACATTTCTTTTCCCAAATAAATCACACTGAGAGTTTACTCCTTATTTATTTCACAATGATTTTTTTTAGAAAAAAGCTTTGCTCATAAACGGTTCAAAGATTCAACTTAAAAGTATGATATAATACTTGAATAGCTAAAGACCAAAAGCCAAGTTGAAATTACTTGGAAGATGGTGAGCTAAGTGAGCCAGTTCTCTTATCTGCTTTTAGGTAACCCAAAGAGGCCTATGCTACTGAGGAATTTATAATGTTTACACAGTGGACAGTGCATTTAAAGTTGTGAAGTTTCAAATTCTATATCTGCAGAGACTGTCACAGAGGAAAGAGAGGAAGGGGAAAGAGAAAGAGGAAAGAGAAAGCAGACAGCAAAGAAGTTACGAGAGCTGGGGAAACAGTGGGAAGAGCAGTGGGAGAGAGGACATGTTTTAGAGTGGAGCCCTGCCAAAGACCTGTCTCGCCTAGGCCCCTATCTAAGGACAGAGGTCCACATGGCCCTGGCATCCCTGGGCATCAGTGTCACACAGGACTGGATGTCTGACTCAAAGACAATCAGTGTGCAAAGAGCCTAACACAGTATGAGGGGGCCTGGCACAGGTGCTTGCTATCTGGATCCGGTCTTGGTGACTGGACTTCAAGAGAGTAGATTCAGTCAGTGGTTCGTAGTCAGGTTGGAAGTTGAAAAGTCAGACAAGAGAATAAGCACAAGTCCTAAGACAGCAAGGAGAACAGAGTGGGGAGTGGCAGGAACTCTAGACTCAGCAGCAGATGACTGCTGTAACCTGCCTAGTCATTAAAGCAGCACTGGGCTCTTAACAACCTGCTGGCTTGCAAACCCAAACTCTGAGGGTTAGTGTTGAGGTGAACCAAAGGAAGGCAAGGGGGAAATGTGCCTGGGTACCAGCAGTAAAACTATTCATTGTCTAAGAATTCAGAGATGATAATAATATCAATATGTTTGTATTATCACCAAGACTCGGCATTTCTAAATAATGTTGGTGATAAGATATTCCTGAATATTCTTGTAGGTTGAAACTCTAAACCCATGATGGTGAACCTTTTAGAGCTTTCAATGATATAAACTGCCCACTGCAGTGCGCATGCTGTGTGTTCACCACCACGGCACAATTGCTGCATTTGCTGATATGTTTTAATAATGCATATGTGAGATTAGGATATTTAAATTGCTTATTTGTTTAACAAGCTAATTAGTTTGCATAAAATTAATTTGGAGAATTTCCTGTTGTATACTTAGTCATGTAAATATGCAACCTCATTGATGTTAAGAGTAATTCAAATATTGTTCAAATTGGCTCTCAGTATGGTTTTTGCCTGCAAGACCTGAAGTAATACTTCATGCATTTAAATAATAGACTTGAAATAAACAGTCAATGTTTGTAAAATTAAAGTAATGGTCTTTAACTTATTTCATTCTGAGTGAGCACTGGATACTTTTGTGTTTTTAAAACTACACTGTTAGAAGAAAGTAAAGCAGATACAAATAAACATAAAGATGTCCATGTTCATAGATTGGAAGTCTTAAAATTATTAGGTCAGTATTATTGATAGCAATCTGAAGAATCAACACAATGCCTCTGAACATCTGACCAGGTGTACATCTGCAATCTCAGTTATTCAGGAAGCTAAGGCAGGAAGATTGAATGTTCAAGGCCAGCCTGGGCAACTTAGTGTGACCTTGCTCAAAACAAAATTGAGAAGAGTTGGGGATATAGCTTGGTGGTAGAGTGCTTGCTCAGTGTGCACAAGACCAGGGTTCAAATCCCTAGTACCTAAAAAACAAAAACCAAGCTGGGCATGGTGGTGCATATCTGTAATTCCAGTACTCTGGAAAGCTGAAGTAGGAAGATCTCAGATGTGAGCCCCCAACCCAGGCAATTTTTCAACTTAGTGAGAGTCTGTCTCAAAATAAAATATAAAAATAAGGGACTGGAGCATGTAACTCAGTGCATAGGCCCTGGGTTCAATTCTTAGTGCCAGAAACAAAACAAAATAAAAAACCAGTAACACAAAACAAAACAAACAAAACTTCAAGTGCACTTTTTTTCATAAATAGAAAAATCTATCTTAATATTTATAATGAATACGAAAGACCCTGAATAGCTAAAATGATCTTGAAAAAGGAGAATAACATTTGAAGCTTTCTGATTTAAAAACATATTACAAAGCTACCCTAATCAAAATAGTGTATTATCAGAAAGATTGATCTATAGATTGTGGAAGAGACATTCCATACATAGAGCATCACATATGGGATCAAATGATCTTTGGTAAGGGTGCCAAGATCACAGAATGGAAAAAAGACAGTGTTTTCTACAAATGATACTGTGACAACTGGTCATCGTCACACAAATGAAGTTAGACCCTTAACTTAAAAATCAACTCAAAATAGATTAAGGAACTAAATATAAAAAAAATTGAAAATATGAAAATTCCTCAGAGAACGTATAGAGGAAAAGCTTTATAATAGAGGATTTGGTAATGATTTCTTGGATAAGACACAAAATGCATAGATGAGAAGACCAAAAGTAGACAAATGAGATGATATCAGATTTAACAGCTTCTAGGTCTCAAAGGACACAACACAAGGAAATTAGAGTGGGAGAAATATTTGTAAATCATGTATCTGACAAGAGATTGATCTCTAAAAAGAACAACTGCAGTTTAACAACAATGCTGCACATAATCCATTAAAAACGGACTTTCTCTACTGATGACGAATGAGCATACAAAAAGTACTCAGCATTGGTGGTCACCAGGGAAGTGTGAATTAAGCCACAGTATGGTATCACCTCACATTTTTTGGAATGGTTACTGTCAAAATAACAAGTGCTGGTGAAGTTGTGGAGAGATTGAAACCCTGTACATTGCTGAGAATATAAAATGGTGCTGCCACTCTAGTTCATTAAGCAATTAAAACATGAATTACTATATGATCCAGCAATTTCACTTCTGAATATAGACCCATAAAATCTGGAAGCAGAATCTTGAAGAGATATTTGCATGAGGTATGAGCATTGTTGCATTATTCACAATAGCTAAGGAGTAGCAGCAACCTACTGTCGCCCAGTGGATGAACAGGTTAGCAAAGTACAGCCAAAAAAAGAAGGAAATTCTGATACATGCTACAGTATGGATGAACTTTGGGTGTATTATGCCAATTTTTAAAATTTTTAAATTATTTAAAAAATGTAAAATGATAAAACAGTACAATAGTGTTTTCAGAGATTTGTAAGTACAAACTTTAGTTTGGATATGAAATATTTTATTAGATTTGTTTCTCTTTAATGGTAATATTCTCACTTAGGCGTTGTTACTTATGGCTTTATGTTTTTAATTTTGTTTTTTGAGGTTCTCACTATGCAGTTCAGGCTGGCCTTAATCTTACTATGTAGCCCAGGCTGGCCTTGAACTTATAGAAATTCTCCTGCCTCAGCCTCCTAAGTACATGTATCATCATGTGTGGCTTAGCTATAGCTTTAGAACTAAAGAAAAAAATATATTGCTAACCAAAGTAAAAAGTTAAAACTGTTAGGTAGATATAAAAAGTGTTGACTAACTGGTTGCTGTCTTTTTCTTTCTTATACTGTAAGATTCATTTTATTTTTTATTTAAACATTTAAAAACTGGCTGATTATGTATAGACAATGTTCAACAAAACAAATTTCAGGGTTTTTTCCATGGCTGTTATTATTATCTTATTTTGTGATAATTGTTGAAAATTATATAGAAGAGGTGGGAGGAAAGTGAGGCAGGTAACGGTACAGTGAGCACAGGTAGATGTATCTTCTTTAGCTTTCAGATCTAACCAGCTTTCTTTTGAATACTAAGTTAGGCTATCCAAGAGTGGTCTTCCAACTTGTGTAACAGCCTAATTGAGCAAATTTGATGCTGGTCATAATCTGTTTTAACCAGTCATTCAGAACAGGCTGAGCATCCATCTGATACCTATCATTAGGATAAGAGGTGGATGTTACATTCTCAATGATGATATTGAAAAACAGTCCTAAAAGTCCCAATAATTTCTTCTCACAAAGTAGGCTATACATATGCAGTGTGATTAAAAAATAGGGTTAATGTTTATATTGTGTATATTTTGATCACTCCTTGTATATGATCAGAAATTGGATATATATTTGTTAAAAGAGTATGCTAGATTATTCATGAGTAATATTCATAATTAAAATTAAAAGCACCCATTCACATTTATAAGGAAATGTAGTATGGCTGCATTATGAGCTATTAAACAGCAAGTAGAATGAAGCCTCTGCAGCTACATACAACAGTGTGGACACATTTTGTCAACAATGTTAGGTCAGCGAAGTGAAACGGAGAAGAGCACATACTCTTTGATCTCGCGTACATGAAGTACAGAGGGGGCAGCATCCGTGCTGTTAGAAGTCACTGTGGGAGTCTGGTTGGCACTGGGTAGAGTGAGAGGGATGGAAGGGCAGGAGAGGGACAGTGTCCTGGATTTTAGGTGCTTTGCAGTCCCCTGTGGCTAGGGCTGCCATACTGGAAAGCTCAGTTTTATTACTTTTTCATGTTTAAAGGTTTTTCTTGGCCCCAACATTTCCTCTTCACTTCTCCCCCTCACTCCTTCACTCATCTCCCTCTCCTCTTCCACACGTTGAAACTCGTCTCTTTAAATCCAGCACAAGCAGTTCATCCCTTTCAATGCATTTGACAGTTGACCTAATTCATTCATTTATTGTTTTTCTTTTCAAATTTATCTTATTTTATTTATTTATTTTTTATTTTTGGTATTGATGATCAAACTCACAATCTCACACTTGCCAGGCAGGCACTTACACCACTGAGCTAACTCCCTGGCCCTTTTATTTTTGAGATAGGGTCTTTCTATGCAGTTCAGACTGGCCTTGGGCTCACTTTGTAGCCCAGGCTGGTCTCAAACTTGCAAATATTCTCCTGCCTCAGTCTCCCAAGTGCTGGGATTACAGGAGTGTGCCACCACACCTGGTTTTTAAAAAATTTATTTTAAAAAGAATAAAACCAAATAGATAAAACAGAATAAAGCCAATCAAAACAAAACAGTGAAGAGCTGGGGATATAGCTCAGTGGCATATGTGCCTGCCTGGCAAGTGCAGCCCTGAATTTGATTCCTGGTACCAAAACAAAACAAAGCAACCCCAAAACAAAAACAAAACAGTGAAAGTGATACAAGATTTCAAACCAGGATAATGGGAAATCAACAATGGCTACCATAATGTCTCTTGTTAGTTTCAAAATTGCTGCCCATACCATCAGATATAATAAAATCAAACAGAACAGAATAAAACCAATAAAAACAGAGCATTGAAGAAAACAAAACAATAAAACAGAACAAAACAAAACAGTGAGAACAATATTAGTTTTCAAAAACAAGACAGAAAGAAATCCTCCATGCTATATTGCATATTGTTATCCTCTGAATAGATGCTCAGACTACCAGCTTTAGGCCTATAAAGTCAATCAAACAATACAATAATTAAATTATTTTTTGTACCTCAGTTGCTGTGAACTCAACCCTTGATCCTCCAAGTCAGCTGGTTGCTTTTGGGGAGTGTAGAGGAGGGGCTCTTCTTGTCTGCCAATCTGCAGGCCAGCTGGATCATGGGAAGGGTGAATAGGCTTCTTGTTTCTCCTCCCAGGCCCGGCGTGGCTGCTGCTGGCTCATAGAAGGGGTGAATTGACTTCTTGTTTCTCCTCCCAGCCCCTGCATGGCCACTGCTGGCTCACTGGAGGGGTGAATTGACTTCTTATTTCTCTTCCCAGCCCCACATGGCCACCACTGGCTCACAGGAAGAGTGAATTTTCATTTATTGTTTTGTAAACACTTCTTTCTCTGCTTTCAAACACTAAACTCAAGTTTTTTCACCTTTCTCATTGATTACTCTTGTGGTTTCGTCCTTTCTCTTCCAAGTGTTGGTTTTTCTCAGGGTACATTTCTTGGCCTTATTTAGAAGTTTCTTTGTAGGCAGTATTGCTGTAGGAGTCACTATGTGCTCTATGCAGGGAATTTGGGCCAAAACAACTTCCCATCCTCAAGGGTTCCTTTTCAAAACTATAGTTTCATAAATTAAAATTTCGAGGTTATGTTAAGGCTCTTAAATAGAAGCATTCATTCTAAAGAAAGAATTCCGTGGTGATTCTTGTCCAATTCTGGACTTGTCAGCATTGTCTCCTTACTTCATTGGTTGCAAGATAAACATACTTCTTCTTACTGATAAGTGATACTTTAGTGGCATGGAAATTTTGGGTGAAAGAAGTGGGGCATTTGAGAGACACAGTCTTTTTTAGCTCTAAAATTTGTCCTCTTCATCTTTCTGAGCTCTGAGTAGTTTTAGCAAATGGCTGGAATTAGGCTGGCGAAAGAGAGAATCTCTTGTTCTGAGGAGAAGTTTATGGGTTTGTGTTAGTGCTTAGCAATTGGGCTTAAGTGTCTGTAAACTGAATTCTTTCCTTTTACAGAGGGCTAAACAACCAAGGCTAAGCAAACAGAGTATTTCTCTGAATCATCCAGTCAGTGGCACTCCTTTACAGAAATCCTCTTGTCAGGTAGGCTTGTTTCACAATTAACAATCAAAACCTCTTGTGCAGTTTTGACTGATGGAAGCTCAGAATTTAATCTTTTATTGTTGGGTTATATTTCCATATGCCTTATTAAGAATGTAGCCAGTTCTTGTCAATAACTACTCAACTTTGATTTCTGTCTCATGGTATTTGAGAGCCAAACCAGGGATTCTGAAAACTAAATCGTGGTTTCAGGTCTAGTGTGCATTTGGTAGTTTGATTCAGTTACATGGTCCCATCTGTGCAATCAAGATCTTAGAAAGGGAGTTGGAGTAGGGTAGGTGGCTCTTCACATAGAAGCATTTCTAACAGAGGATAAACTGTTGAAAGTATGCATACTGTTTGAGGAAGCAGAGAAATGTCATTTGCATTGGCATTTTGTATATAGGTAGATTTATTAAATATTTAAAAAGACTGATTCATTTAATATTTAATACTACTTGCAAAGTTAAATTACTAGTATAGCTTTTCTCAACTCACTCATCCTTTCATTCAATAAGCATTCCACTCTCTGTATACAAAGTGTTGATACAGGGTCTTGACAAGCTTATAATGAAATGTTCTCTCCTAAACTCTTCTCTGTTTCCCCATCCTTTGCCATTCTCTTTTCTCCACACATTTTTCTTTTCCATCCTTTGTTTTCTTACAGTGGTAGGGTGTATAATAATAAAATTATTTTTTCTACTAAGATTTAGGTAACTCAAACCAGGAAGATGCAAGTTTCTAGTAGTCCCTACAACAAAATTGAGCTGCCCTCCTGATCTTTGACAGTAATAGTTCTTGTTTATGGGAAGATGGGAGGCATAAGTATAGTATGAGCAATGCTAGATTTCCTACTAAGGTTAATTTCAGAATGTCACACTTAAAGCTCTAATCACCTGCTCTTTCAAAGTCTAGCTCTTATGTATTTTTCTGCCTGTATACAACCTCTATTCTCTCTGAAACAGATTTAGTTTTATGGAATTTTCTTTGCCCAACTATCTTGCCCATATGAAGTCTGGAAATTTTAATTACACAAACGTGTGCACCAAAAAAGAAAGAGTTTGGAATACAGTAAAAACAATTTCTAAAACATAGGTACATGCTTATGAATCTAGAAGAGCCTCTTGAACACTGAGGGACTTTGGCTTTGTACTTTCTCACGGCTGTTCAGCACATGATACTTCTTTTTACCTGCTGATATGATGATTCCTTGTGCTTATTTAATAAATATTTACTGATAGCAACAGATAAACACTAAGAAGCTAAGCTAGATATTTCAGTGGTCAGGTGGACATATTCTGTAAGAACAAACAAATAGTATTGACTTTTTCATGACCCTTTTCAAGCTGGAGCTTGTTTTTGTGTTTCAGCCTTGGGTCCTAAAGTGGAAACTGGATAAGAGGAGGAAGCAACCATTGAACACAGGGCCAGGGAAAACACTTAGGTTTTTATCACTTAGGTTTTCATCATCATGAAGTTAGCTGTAGGTGTTTCATGGATGTTTCATAGTTATTAGGATAAGCAAGTTTCTTTTTATTTCTTGTTTTTACTTCTTTTGCTAAAGTGTTTATTTTTAAGTCATGAATGAATATTGGGTTTGTTCTGTCTTTTTCTCCCTGTATCCAGGAATGTGCTCATGTGGTTATTGTTTAGCTTGTTGATATGGTGAGTTACTCCTATTACTTTTCAAGTGTTGAATGAGCCTTTTGTTCGTAAAATAAACCTGACTTTGTCATGACACAATCCTTTTTACATATTTGATTTGCTAATATTTTGTAAGATTTTTGTATCTCTGTTCATGAGTGATATTGACTTGATTTTTAAAAAGAACTATAATGTCATTGGTTTCATAGAGTAATACCAACCTCATAAACTGAAATAAGACATGCTCCTTTCTCTATTTGTTCTGATAATGATCGTGTAGAATTGTTATTTTTTCCATTAATGTTTGCTGGACTTTACTTTTTTTTTTTAAGTTTTATTTTAAAAGGGAGTAAAATTAAACACAACAGAACAGAACGGGACATAAGAAAGCATACATTTCAAAGCTAGACAACCAGAGATCTTCACTATCTTTCATATTCTCTTGTTTTCTTCCAAATGGTTGTCCTTATCTTTGCATATGGGGAGCTCATACTAAACAACATAGCCAATCTTTTCACAAGATGTGTAGTTCACGGGCTTCCACTTGCTAAGGGGGGGGGACACGGGACAGGGGACAGGACGACATGAGATGTCTGATTCTCAGCCCACGCGCCACAAGGATCACAGCCGCCCTCCAGAGAAGGGAGGAGTTCCTTGTTCTCCCGGCACCCCGAGTCAACCTCACGGTGCAGGTCCCGACATGCCAGGGTCTCTCTCCCTTGGGCTGCTGAAAGTCGGCCACACTCACAGCTGCCCCCCAGAGAGGGAAGGAGCTCCTTGTTCTCCTGGCACCCCGAGTCAACCACACGGTGCAGGTCCCAGGGCGCCATGGTCTCTCCTCTGCAGGCCTCCCAAAGTTGCTGGAGTTTACTATCCACTGGCCTCTACTATCCACTATGGAATGCTTTCAGCTACAAAGTTAATTTTTCTTATATACCTGTATGTTTATATATATGAAATAATTAGATTTATTTACTAGAAATTCACCTGCTTGTTCCTGAATAAATTTGGTAGTTTGTTTTTTTTTAAAATTTGATTAACTTCATCTATGTTGTCAAATTTATCAACATTGGACTTTTAATAGTGTTCCCTTGTTATCTTTTTAACGTTCATGAGATCAGTAGTGATAATCTTTCTTTCATCCTTTATTTTGGAAATTTGTGTCCCATTTTTCTTGGTCACCCTCAGTATCAATTGTAATGAAAATTTCAAAGAATCAGCTTTTGGCTTTGTTTCCTTTCTTTTCTATTGTCAATATCATTTATCTCAGTTCTCAGTCATTTCTTTTCTACTGCTTTGGGCTTATTTTGCTCTTCTGTCTCCTTTTTTCTTCCTCCTCTTATTTTTCTTTTCCTTCTCCTGTAGCTCTTAATTGGCTTTAATGGTAACTAGAATCAAGTAGCTGTCTGGATCAAAAATGGTTCAGAAAGATTCACCCCACCAAATGAGCAGGGTATATTTATAGCCCGAGAAATGTATAGGCATATAGAAAACAGAAGTGAGATAGAGATAAACTGATTGGTGATAGCTTGACTCTGCCCCATTTGAACGTGGTTTGATCCGTCAGACTCTTGTGATTGTCTGCTACCTGTTTCAAGAGTAGGTTTCAGTCTTTTTACCCATCAAGTTAGATAAAGTTCCCTGAATTCAAGCATAGTTCCCTTTAAGTCAAACATAAACTATGCATGGAAAAGCTTTAGAATAAATGTAGCAGTCCTCCTCCTTGCCTTTTGGTTAACTTCTCAATTTTAAAATACACCTGTCAGTATCCTCTATGGAATTCTTCAGTCTCAGTTCACACTGGGAAAGAGTAGAACAGTGGACTTTGTAGGGTAGAACAAAGAAATGCAGTAATAGAAAAAAAAACCCTGATTAACATCAAGTTACTTTTGGTTTCTTTTTATAGAGGTTAAATCAGAAGGAACTTCTTTATTATGCTTACTCAGGTAGACTCAAACCCCTTATTTCAGAAAAAGAACTCATCTGTTTTGGATTATAGCATCTTCATTAAAGTTTTAGTTTGATTGTATTGCTTTTGCCCTAAGTGACTCCATTTTGGTTTGGTTTTAGTCTGTTGGCAAAAGCTCAGTTCAAAATATGATTTCTCATAGTTTTGTCTGACAATTTTCCCTTTCTGAGCAGGTTCTTACAGTCTAGTCAGAGACCATTTGATGATAGCTGTGCGCAAATATTTAGAACCTTTGAAAGAATATGAGGCACCAAGAAGTCTACTATTGTGACTCTTTGGAGGATAATACCAAGAGTTCAGAAAACACTTCTTAGCCAGGGTTCCCATGAACTAAACCAACTACAATTGAACAGATCAAAGAATGAGCAAGAAAGGAATTTGTACAATCTAAGTACAAACTTAGATTACTGAGTTGAGATTTTTTTGTCCAAGATAAGCATTTAATCCAATGGGTTTCCCTAAATCACTGCTTTAAATGCTTATACCACAAATTTTGATAATGCTATATTTTCATTTCTGTTTTTTTTCTAATTTCCTTTATAGGTGTTCTTTTGACCCATGAGTAACTTAGAAATTTGCTGATTTCCAAATATTTGGAGATTTACTATACATCTGTTTTTATTAATTTCTAATTTAACTCCATTATGGGCCATTAACTTTGTATGATTGCAATTTTTCTAGGAAATAGAACTTAAATTTTAAAATTTCACTTAGAATATGAAGTGTTCCTTTTTGAATGACTCGTTAATTGGAAAATTCTTTTTGTCTTTAGTGTTTGAAAACTTACACATTTTCTGTAATTTCAATTCCATTTTAAAGTGAAAACTTGAAACAGAAATACATCCAAAATCTATGGAGAACTAGCTAAATCCACAATTGTAGTTTGGAGACTTGGTAGGCCATGCTATTTTGAAAATTTTAACCTATAAAATGATATTATTTATGTAGACATTTCACATTTCTTGCTATATTTACTCAAAGTTGTTCTGTCTTTTTTAGTTGCTCTTATGAAAATTATCTGTTTCTGTTTTTTAAAAACTGGTTACTTCTGTTACAGGAAACCCATTAATTTGTATGCAGTTTTTTCACAGATGACTACCATACTAAAATCTTTTTTACTTTATTTGTTCTTGGTTTATTCTTTAGAGTTTTTTTTATTATGAAATAAGAATGTCAGCAGGTAATAATTTTGTTCTCCTTCCTATTATATATCTCATTAATACTTCTTATCTAATTGTATTGTAAGACAACCTGTGGGACAATACTGAAAATAGTGATAATGGGTATTTTTATCTTTTTATAACTTTAATTAGAATGCCATTAATTTGATCATGTAATAGTTTATATTTATTATGTTATGGACCATTTCTTTTAATCTTAGCTTATCACATATTTTTATTGTGAATGGATATTAAAGTTCATAAAATAAATTTTAAGCATCTGTTGAGCTAATCATATGATTTTTCTTTGTTAATCTGTTAAGGAACTAAAATACATTAGCAAATTTCCTTAGATTGAACTAAACTTTCAATTTAAAAAAGAAATAACACTTTTCATGGTGTATTTGACTTTGAAATGCACTATTAGCCTTGGCTTACTGATATTTTTATAACTGTATCTTTAACTGAGAGAAGTTAATGGTTTACTTGTTTCAAATTTTTGCATTAGCATTAAGCTCACATTGTAAAATTCACGAACTATGTCTTTTATTATTGTCTCTTTTAAGTGTGCAAAACACTTTAAATACTTGGAGTTACTGTACCTGTTTTTACAAGGTATGATAGACCTTTAGATCTGAAAGCTTTGGGGCAATTTTTCAATTTTCTTTATGGTTATAGATTTCTTTTCTAACTTGTTTAATTTTGATAGCTTTACTAATAATTTTTTAATTTAAAATTTAAAATTTAGTGTAATTTTACATTTTGTTTTCATCTTAAATGCTTTAAAATTTTTACCATATTGTGATTGTACTCTTTCTATACATGATGTTATATATGTTTCTTTCTTCTTTTAGGGGATGGTAGTACCATATTCACCAAAAGTTTGTCTAATTTACTTTTCTTTGAAAATATCAGCTCTTTTTTTTTAATCAGGTCTTTTACCCAAATACACTAACATAGTTTTTGAATGTAGATATGTTAATTAATGGCATAACTGTCAAGCAAACTTACTACTTGTTATGCATGTATGTAGTGTCTTCAAATGAACTTGAATTCCAATCCAAAGCAAAGAAACTTCATAGTTTATTAATTCCTACCATCATAGCATAAGTAAAATAGCAATTTTGGTTGGACTTTTTATACTGTAGAAGTGAGTCAGAGATTCCCACAACTACAATTAGAATCCTAGATAGAGATTTTCAAGAATATAAATGATATAATTTGTCGGGGAAGGAAGATCAAATGTATTTTATTTAAACGTGGGCTTGATTTGTAATTTTGTAGCATTTCGACTTTTATGAGAGAGCCTTTCTATGTATTCTGGGCCAGAGCATAACAAGTGTTGGAGCAAATTTGTGGGAAACATACCTTATCATGCTTGGCAATAACCTCTTTGCATTAATTATCTTTTCCTTCTGCATTATATGATACTTTGACACCTTGGGATCTTGCAGACCTGGAAGAATCTGCCTTTCTTGTGGTTAACCTAATTCTTGGAGATAAAGAATGGCTTGCCTATGGGCATATCTTTGACATCCAAATCAATCAACACCAAGGTATATTTCCATATACCTTCTTTCATAAGAATCCTGGAATTTAGGAAGTTATCCCTCTGCCCCAAATTACCCCAGGACCAGACAATGGATAACTAAGGAACATTCTTGTAGCCCACCATCTGATGAAATTATTGGAACTATCTACGCCCAAATCTGCTATCCCTGTCTCACCTGTTCCTTGCCGCAAAAGCCCAACAAAGGCCTTAGCACAGGCTTTTCCTTAGAGCCTCTGCTCCCTGGCTCACCTGGGTGTGCCCCCATCTAAACTTGCATTACATGACAAACCCCTTTGGGAATTATCATCTTGGGAACCATGAGTAGTAACTACCTTTCCAATGGTAATCATCTCTTGATTGTTGGCCTCATAGCACAGTAAAACCAAAACCTCAGGTATATGTAAAACACACTTGGTTTCTGGCTTGGAGAAAGGTATAGGGGATACAAAGGGGAAGGGCTGAGTGGTTGGGATGGAGGAATGGAGACACTGAATAGGGGGGCTAAGGTATTTACCATCTGGTAGGAATGTGGAGGTAAATATTGCCTGAAAATCACCCCTGAGTATAATCATTCATTTTAGTGATGAATCAGTGGAGTAGCTTTAGGGATAAAGATAGGAAAACAGCTCAATGATTGCCCTTTTCAGAGAAGATACAATATGATATATGCCCATTAATTCCCCTTAGAGATATTTACTGAGCTCTTACTAGTTGTCCAATGCCATGACAGATGAAGTAGAGCCTGTGCTGATAAACAGGTAACAGAAGCAGAAGCCCAGTGCTGCAGTTAGGATTTTAAATATCCCTCAAATGCCTGTGTGTTAAAGGGTTGGTTCCAAGAGTGGCGTTATTAGGCAGAAGTGGAGTCTTAACAGGTGGGGCCTCGTGCGAGAACTTTAGGTCACTGGGAGTGTGCCTACAATGAGGATAGTGGACCCCATTTCCTTCCTTTTCTCTCTTTCTCCTAGCTGTAGGTGAGTGGTTTTGCTTCTTTGCACACTCCCTGCCATGATGTGCTTCTTTGCCACAGGTCCAAAAGCAGCAAGACTGACTGATAATACATTGGAATCTCCAGAACTGTGACCCAAATTAAACCTTTCTGTTTATAAGCTGTCTTAGGCACTTTGTTACAGAAAGACAACTAACACACTCTGCTAAGAAATATGTTTGGGAAGAAAGTATGTCCTGGGTACGCATACACAAAATGCAAACTAAGAAGCTTGCAGTTAAATTAAAGCCTGACCCTAAAGCTTGAGATGTCAGAAAAGACCTCAAGGAAAAAAAAGAGATCTGAGTGAGTCTCTCAAATGTGGGCAGCATTTGGAAAGCAGGCAAGGGACAGGTCATGGTTGTAGGAAAGGACAACCTGATCAGAGGAAGCTAAGATGATTTCTGCTGGGGAACAATGATTAAATCATCACAGGCAAGGCGGACGTTACTGGAGATGAGACAAAGGTGCAAGAGAAAGTGAATAAAAGGGATGCAAATAAGAAAGGAATAAGTTAAATTATTCTTGTTTACAGATGAAATGCCCTATATTTAGAGAGACTCTACCAAAAGACTTTTAGAGCTAATACACTCAGCAAAGTGGCAAGATACAAAATCAACATGAAAAAAATCAGTAGCTTTTCTGTACACCAGTAATGAACTAGCTGAGAAACAAATGAGGAAGACAGTTCTGTTCACAGGACTTTTAAAACCTAACCACAGAGGTGAAAGACCTTCACAATGCAAACTGCAAAGTACTGAAGAGTGAAATTGAAGACATTAAAAGATAGAAAGATTGCCCATGTTGGTGGACTGGCAGAATTAATGTTAAAATGATCACACTACCAACAGTGATGTACAAATTCATTGCAATTCCCATCAAAGTATCAGTGCTACGATACCAATGATATAATCAGTATAGAAGTCCCTCATAAAATTGAAAATAGAGCTACCATTTGATCCAGCCATACCACACCTTGTTATATATACATGAAAGAATTAAAATCACCATACTATACTATAGCGATACTATACCATACTATAGTGATACCTGTGTACCAATTTTTGTTGTAGCACAATATACAATAGCCAAGATGTGAAACCAGCCTAGATGCTCATCAATGGATGAATGGATAGATAAATGTGATACATATATATATTACTCAGTCATAAAAAAGAATGAAATTTTATCATTTATAGAAAAATGGGTGAATCGAGATCATGATATGGAATAAGGTAAGCCAGACTCAAAAACAAATACTGCATGTTCTTCCTAATATATGGATTCTAAAAAAGGGTATGAAAAGGAGGAAGGGGTGTGAGGGTGGGTACTGAAGAGATGAATGTGATCAAAATACATTATACATATTGAACACTGCCTTCCTTCCCTGTATGTGAAACTAGGAGAGCAGATGGTACAGTGTGGGGTGATGGAGGGGAATGACTAAAGAATGTTATGTGCATGTAGAAATCTGCCAAAATGATGAACCCCACTGTCTGCGTAAACAACATGCACTAACAAAAAAGTGCAAGAGAGAAGAAAAAGAAACAGCAAGGAGGGTAGGAAGGGAAGGGGGGAGGGTGAAAGGAATGAAGAAGAGGAAAAGGGAGAGAAGTAAAAGAAATGAGGAGGGAAGCTCTGCAGAAGGCTGGTAGAAGCGAAAGGTAGAATGGAATGATAGATGAGGACTTGCTGGGCTTAGGGGGTACCTGTGGTGGTTAGAATCCAACTGCTTTGGTTGGGGAGGAGGCCACACTTGCTCTGACCAGCACCCTAAAGTGTTAGCAGAAATAATATTT
The DNA here is from genome assembly GCA_004027295.1 of Dolichotis patagonum. Classification (NCBI taxonomy): domain Eukaryota; kingdom Metazoa; phylum Chordata; class Mammalia; order Rodentia; family Caviidae; genus Dolichotis; species Dolichotis patagonum. The sequence goes on from PVJX010008616.1 coordinate 51,344, forward strand.
TGAAAAGTAGCTTTTGTTTTTATTTACATCTTTATTTTTTATTTTTGCCAATCAGAATATTTTTGTGAGGCATTTTGAACATCTTTATCTTTTGACAAAATTACTCGGACCTGAAGATTTAGTAATTTATCAGATTAGTAATTTAATAATTTATGTTGGACTATAGCATGTATCTGGGAGTGCTGGTGCACGCCTGTAATCCCAGCACTTAGGAGGCTGAGGAAGGAGGGTCGCTGTGAGCTCAAGGCCACTCTGGGCTACAGAGTTCAAAGCTAGCCTGGACTGCATAAAGAAACCTTGTCTCAAAAAGACAAGAAGAATAAAAAAGAAAGAAAGAAAGGAAGGAAGAGAGAAATATAGCTTGGATTTAAAAACTGACACATTAAAAAGAAATTTAGAATGCCACATTTCACAGTGTCTGTAGACTGTATTTGAAGACAATATTTAAAAATAAATCTGGTTTTCTATTCTGATCTTGGTATGAGGAGTACACAATGCAAACAAATTACAACAGATACTTTAACTGGAGCTTTTACTAGTCTATCATTTATGTATCTTCTTAAAAAAATAAACACACCTTGGTTCTTACTTGAATAAGAAGGGAAGAAGTCCCAAGATTCTACCAGGATGAAAATGATATTTTTATTTTAAGCTTCCGCTTTCAGACAACTCTGTCTCTTACTGTCTGGAAGAACAGTGTCATCTTCAAGCAAGGTGGAAGTGAGAATGAGCAGAGCTGTTTTTCATCCTGGAGGGTAGATTTCCTGGATTGCTTGCCAGCTGAGCCTTTGGTGGCCGTCATGTGGGAGGGACTGACCTGCTACCTCCGGCCATAGGCAAAACCGGTGCATCATCCAGCAGCTTTGTTTCTGACTGAGCTAGGCTGGGTCCCAGGTGTCCCCGACTGAAGTTGCCTCCAGCAATACCTGGTGGCATTTAACTTTGGATCACTCCCCACTGGAGGCTCTCATTTGCTTTTGTTGTTCCTTTCTCCTGACTTCTGTGAAGGGCAGCAGGACTGTGACTACGGCTGCAACTCAGGGCATTTCCACCCTCTGAGGGGAAGGCAGGGGAGTCACTAGGAGAGAGGCCCGCGGTGCCCTGATAGCACCTGCTGCAGCAGTTTGAAGTTGGGCTGCTACCGCAGTGTCAAAAGGAAGGCAGCTGTGATCAGCCATGCAGAGTCTAATTTTGGAAAGTTACAGGATTTAGGAGGCAAAAGCTGTTGCGTGCTGCTGAGTCACCAAGAACTGAATGTTGTGGGTGGAAGAGGACAGAAGCAAAAAGAACATATGAGGCTGATCACAGAGTAGATGGAATGAGGAGAGTTCTGCTGATTGTCACAGCATCAGACATTTGTGTGTAGTTTCATGTTGTTGATTAGGAGATGAGTTGTTCTGCATTGTCTTCATCAGTGAAAGGCAAGGAGATGAACTTGGCTGAGACACAGGGAATTCGGCCTCTTCCTCCCGGCAGTCTGCAGAGCTGGGGTTCACCCCATCACTCTCCCGACTGCTGGCTGCACAGCTCTGCTCCACCTCTACATTCAGCCAGGCCTCTCAGCTCCTGTGAATGGCATGGGGCAGTGTCATCTTGTTTCTGGCAATTGTTTAACTCTATTAGGTCAGGGATTGTGTGTGTGTGTGTGTGTGTGTGTGTGTACTGGGAACTGAACTCTTGACCTCACGCTTGCCAAGGCAAACACTGTGTTGCTGAGCTACATTCAGGGTCCAGGGATTATGTTTGATATTGCTGTGACTTGCACCCCTCCCTCCACTTATTTGTCCTGTAGTAGGTATGTGAAAACACAGGCTGAATGGAAATGGAGTGCAAAGAGCTGGGGTTACGGCGTGTGCCACCACACTTGCTAGAGCTCTGAATTTGGAGGCGGATGTCTTGGACTTTGATTCGCCTTGTACTTGTTACCCACAACAACTTGGGTAACACACTGACCTGGCTTTCTTGTCTCTGCACAAGAAAATCCTGACTTCTGCTCTGCCTACTTTACCATTAATGTAAGAATTTATAAAAATGTAAACGTGAGCAGAAACTACGATGGAAACATAGCATACTCATCCTGTAGGTCTTCATCAACTTGTCACCAGCACAGTGAAAACTTACCTGTATTTTAGCTGGATCTGGACCTGAGGAAGCCAGAGAGCCCAGGCTGTGTGACTGGTCCTGCTTCTGCCCATGTGCAGCATCTTGATTTTTCCCACAGAAATTTTTATTAAAGCTTTTATTAAAGATATCTAGAGCTCTACACTGGAGATGTTATACAACATTGATCTCTATGGTCTACATTCTTGCTTATTTATTTATTATTTATTTCAGGGATTATGTTAATACTAGGGACTTGGAGATAAATTTTAAAAAGTTTCATAATTCAGTGAGAAAGAAAAAAAATAGACAAAGACATGGCTCTAAGTGGTGGTATGTCCATCACCAGAAGAATAAATAAATAAGATGTGAGATATACACACAATAGAGTACTACTCAGCCATAAAGAAAGATAAATTTGAGGCTTTTGTAGAGAAATGGATGCATCTTGAAAATGTAATGCTAAATGAAATCAGTCACAGAAGGTTAAATATTGCATGATCTCTCATATATGAATATAAAAACTCAAAAAGCAAAATAGAAGACAGATGATAGGAAATAGAGAGGTAGATCTCTTGGAGATGGGAAGGCGATCTAGGGAAAAAGAAAGAGTGAAGAGAGGGGAAGGAGGAATAAAAGGATTAAGCTGTGAGGGTGGTACCAACCCTCAACCATAAATATATTCACGATGTATTACAAACATGTAGTAAAACAAAAAGGAAAATGTGATAAATGCTAGGAAAGAAACAAATCAGGTGATGTGATGGTGGATAAGGTTGGCAAAAGACATACTTGCAGTGATTGCAGTCTTCTATTAGTAGGGACTCCAAGGAGAAAGTAAGCCAGCCACACAGAATAATGATAAGAACATTCTGGGCAGAGAGAACAGGGTGTGGGAGGCCCCAAGGCTAAAGGAGACTGAAGGGTGGCAGGTGGGGCTGGCATCCAGAGCGCAGAGGAGCACAGCCCAGGTGAGTGAGGCAGGAGGAGTGAACTAAGACCAGGGCAAGGGTTACTGGAAACTGTGATGTGTGTGGTTTTAAAATCATACTACTATTGGAGCTCACAATGTTTTCTGACTAATGGTCAAACTCAAATACCACCTCAAATATTTCACATTCACATATTCATCAACACCTGATGATATGCTCGTCTTTCCCCTCTCCCTGACCACCCTCTCATATCCAGTCAGCAAATCCTCCCAATTCCATCTAAATTTCTTTTCAAATCCATGTGTGTGTCTTTGCCTCCACTGCGACCCCCTAGATCAAAGCATTGGCCCTCTTGCCTGGTTTATGCAGAAGCCTTCTAGGCAGTGGTGTGCTGGTCACCTCACTCACGGGGAAGGGTGGCATTTACAAGTCCCTTTGGTATAGATAACCACACTACAGCCTATCTCAACCTACTCATATGGTGCCACTAATGTGTCGTTACGAAGACTCACACACATTGCCTTTCTTGTTTGGCAACGTGGCAGCAGCAGCAGCACACCACCCCTTAGGTGTGCCTACTTCCTTCTTGAAACACTCCCAGAATAACTTTTTATTCTCACCCTTGTTTCCATTGTTTATTGCAAAGAAAACCATTATCTACTTCAGAGCGCAGATTCACCTTGAACTCTTTCTTTATCACCCAACAATCATCAAGTCCAGTTGATTCTGAAATGTGGGTGAAATCTCTCCCTTCACTACCTTTCTACTGATAAAGAACCTTACGATCTTACAATTAGACCTTGGAAACAGTAGTAAGGGTCAAGTCGATCATCCTGCCCTATGTAATTCCCTTTGCTTGCCAATCCATGTTCCACAAAGGCAACAGTTTTTTTTCCGAAGCTCAAAATGTATTTTGCCCACCCAAACCCTGTATATAACTCACCAAAGCAATGTTGTGTCATGACTTTCTATTAAATATACTATACATTCTATGATTTGTTCAACTTCATGTTGTTTTCTTGCGTGCAATTTACTCCTTGCCTGTCAAATTTTCAGTGTCTTTCAACTAACCTATCACTTTGTACCATGTTTTAAGGCATTCCTTGATGAAGCTGTTTCCATAGTCATGTTTTTTTTTTCTTGATGGCAAGGATTCTCCTTTACTCACCTTGCTGCAATGGCTAGCAGAATGCTTTCCATCTAATAATGAAATAATATTCGGTGGAGGGACAGCATGGATAGATAGACTTCTTAAACTGTGGGAAGGAGACCCCTGGAAATACAGGGCAGTCAGCCCAGCCCTTGCTGTGGGCTCTTGCCCAGAATTTTGGACTAAAACTTGAATCCACAATCCAATTTGAGATTTTAATCTTTGACTGAGAGACCTCAGCAACTCCTTGAAAGGTAAGTTTGTTTGACAGAGGATACTGCATTCTAGGAATAAATAAATTTGTTACTCTGACAAATACCTGCAATGGCCAATTTATAAAGAGAAAGGTGTTTCTTCTCCTTCACAGTTTTAGTCTCTGATCAGTCAGATTCATTGGTCTTAGGTCTTGGGGTGAGGTGGGGAGCAGCGTCCTGAGTGGCAATAGTGGGTGGGCAGGAGTGTCTGGCTGAGCAAAACTGCTCACCTTGTGACAGGGAAACAAAAGAAGACTGGGGTCCCCATTTCCTTCAAATACCTCTAGATTCCCAGGGACCAAAGACCTCCTGCTGGGTTCTGCTTCTCAGTGGTTCCCCCATGTCCCAAGAGCACCAAGCCGTGGATCAAGCCTTCGACAAATGAATCTCTTGGGGTCACAAGATTCAAACTATGTGTAAGAGTAGAACAAATATTTGCTATTAACAGTTTTTACTATATTAGAAATAATCTGGTGATCTGTATAGTAAGAATCTTAGGTCAGTTATTGAAGATCATTGAAAAGCTATCATGATTTTAATATAAAATATTTCCAAGTGTTTTATATTAGACTGATGACTATAATCTGAAATATATAAGAAGGTTAAATTCATAACTAATGATCACGTTTCAGATGACCTGATGGGTCATACTGGTGTTTGTTTTTTAGATTCGCAGGAGTAGCTCAAATACATTGACAGTTTTCTGCTTCTTTTCATTTTGTTTTATTTTTTGTTTTTTTGAGTTCAGGTCTTCTTACCCTGAACTCATTATGTAGCCTAGGCTGGCCTCAAACCTGGAGCAGTCCTCCTGCCTCAGTCTCCTGGCTGTTGGGATTACAGGCATGTGCCACCACTCCTGACTAGTGATTTGCTTCTAAGATTGCCCTCTCAGGAATTAGAAGTTGGGATCACCAGATACGCTAAATGTACAGATACAATTGTAAATGTTTAAGGAGTAGTTAAAAAAATAAAAATAATTCTAATTTTATACCAATGTTATTGAATTAAAAAGATAGAACAACAATAGTCTCAATTTGAATGGAAGTGCTTAAAAGATTTAAAAATTTAAAGTAGGTTTGACTTAGGTCTGAATTCCTCCCCCCACAGTAAGTCCTGATTTGGAAGAAGGCTCCACCAGGTGCCTCCTTCTTCATAGGCTTTTCTCTTTGCTCTCCCCATAGGCTTCAGCTCTTGCTTCGGATCCTTACTGGGCCCAGGGGACCCACTTCCCTCCTTCTTGTCTTCCTCATCCTGCTACATTTCAGTGTCTCTGAGTTGTCTTTTAAGATATTTTTAGTTTATTGAAGTCAACTGATAAACTGCACTTATTTGAAGTATACTGTTCAATATTGTTTTTGTTTTGTGGTTTTAGTTATTGAACCCAGGGCGTTGCATATGCTAGGCAAGGGTTTTACTATGAAGCCACACTGCAGCCCTCCTTACAATTTAATAATTTGGATGTGTGAAATTCACCACAATCAGGGTAGCAAATATATTCATTGCTCCCAAAAGTTTTCCTATGCTTTATAATGACTTCTGTCCCCTAAATCCACTGATATGATTTTTGTCAGTAGGCTAAAGCAGTTTTAATTTTTTTTTGTACCGGGGATTGAACTCACGACCTCACACTTGCCGGGCAGGCGCTTAAGCCACTGAGCTAAATCCCCAGCCCGCAGTTTTAATTTAAAGGCTATTTAAAACTAGTTTTTAAAACTTACAGTGTTAATTAACTAAATACCACTTACAAGACAGGAAACTGCTTTTTTTTTTATTGTCAAGAGATTTTTCTCTAACCTTAAAAACCGAATTCTACCCCTACATGTATGCAGAGGAAATTTCTGGAAGGAAAACAAGACAGTGGTTAATCCTGCATGAAAGGAATAGCTGTATTTTATTGTATAATCTTTTATAGTATCTGAATTTTAAAAATCATATGTTTGATTATTTTTTCAATGGGAGGAAAAAAACAATCAGCTTCAAAATGACCTGTGGAGAAAGTCGCCTACTGTGTGTTCTTACTCAGACCTGGAAGCAAAATGTTGATCTCATAGCAGAGGAAAGTAGAATAATGGTTCCTAAAGGCTAGGAAAGGCAGGGGGTGGAGGGGAGGACAGAGGGAGGTGGGATGGTGTGTATCAAAATATAATCAGGCAGGAGGAACGAGTTTCAGTCTTACACAGTAGAGTGACTACGGTTTACAATGATTTATTATGTATTTTACTTAAAAACTAGAAAAGATAAACTCACAGGTTCAAGCTCAGAGAAATGCTAAATGTTTCAGGAGATGGAAGTACTAGCTACTTGGAGTTGGTCATTACACACTGTATACATGTATGGCACCATCATGTTGTGCCCTGAAAATTATTACAATTATTAGGCATCAATTAAAAGGAGACCTGTGGAGGTTTTGGGACTTCGAAAGGGCAGAAAGATGCAATCTAATAAAAAGGAGAGAAGAAAGAAAGACACCTAAAAGAGGACACAAAGAGATGGAAAACTTTTTTTCATATAAAGAACATTAAAGTCTTACCAACCACATAAGTAGATCTTTGAAGCAATGAAAAATTTTAATCATTGTACAAGTATTCTGTGATCCCTACCTAATTTTCATGTAATACTCTCTCTCTCTTAGCCACTGCTAACACTGCCCAAGAGTGGAAACGCGGTTAGTGCTTTGAACACATACTAACCTGTACTAAATGTTGTTTCATCATTGATCTCATGAGTCTGGTCCAAGCAGAAGATAATGAAAAAAAGTGATAAGGATGGTCCTTACTGTACATCTCTATCTTGCTAGCATAACCTTTCAGTGGATGGTGTATGGTAAATGCTCAATAAATGTCATTCCCCTGTTTCCTCCTTAGAGGCAGCACCTGACTTCATGAAGGCCCTGCACTAAAGCTAGTGCATTCACTGCCTGGGAATGCTGCAGGCTGGAAGCAGGTTGGCTCAGAAGCAGGATGCAGCTGTAGAGGAGGCAGTGGGAATTGAGTCTCAGTGCTTCCCCAGCCAAGGACAGCAGGCGCCATCATCTCCTCCACAGCAAGAGGGGTAGAATATTAAAAATTAGATCAACCAAATTAATAACTACTGGTGAGTGAACAATGCTTCACGGTTTACACAGTGCCTTAAAATAGATTTTCTCATTTAGCTCTTGAAACAATCCCATGAGGTCACCCATTTCATAACAGAGAAAACTGAGACTCTTTAAGCGATTTAGTCAAGTTCAAACTTGGAGATGGTGCGAGGACTCCAGCCCAGGTTTTCAGACATCAAATTGGTTGCTCTTTGTATGAAACCATATCTGATTCTGAGAGATAGTTTCCTTGCTGCTTGACATTGCTGTGTAGATAGTATGTTTCTAGAATCTTGGGTCACATCTGCCAAATATGTTGAAATTCTCAGAGGGTTGTATTGTCCTTAAATTGAACAGATCTTTTGTAAAGAATGCCAAACTTGTGGCTATAAATTCAAAATATGTACCCTTGAGTGATTGATACTTCCAAGTGAATTTTATCTACTATCCTTTTTTTGGGGGGGGGGGAATGCCAGGACTCAAACTCACGACCCTGTCCTTGCAAGGCGGTCGCTTGTGCCGCTGAGCTAAATCCCCAGTCTCCAAGTGAATTTTAGCAACTTGTTTTACAGATTGTGGTTTGTGAAATAACCTGCTTAACTCTTCACAGCCTTTCAGAAAGCTAACATCAATTGGCTGAAGTATTCATCATTCTTGAAAAGAAAATGTATCTTGTTAGATACACTAGTGTGTTAGTCAACTTTCCATTACTTTACCAAATATCTGAGATAAAGCAACTTACAAGGAGAAAAAGTGTATTTTGGCTTGTAGTTTCAATCCATGACTGAAGTCCTGCTGCTTTGGCCTGAGGTGAGACAGCACATCATAGCAGGAGTATGTGAAGGAGAAAAAGCCCTCCCTTTATGGCTCCAATGCAAGGAAAACAGGGCACTGTCCACAATCCCCATTGATGGCATGTCACTAGTGTCCTAAAACCTTGAACTAGGCTCTGCCTCTTAAAGTTTTTACTACTTCCCACTAGCACCAAACTGGGGAGCAAACCTATAACACATGGTCTTTGGGAGAACAGTCCAGACCTAAGCTGTATCTACTACTAAGTCTTTGGCTATCACTGCTTGAATTCCCTTCTAATGAGAACATTTTGTTACTGAGCGGAAAAGTATGTGCCAAGGAGTTCTGTCCTCAAATATTACTAAGTATTGCAAACATGTCCCCCGGCCAAAAGGAATTTAGAGATGGGTGGAGGGGGGAGGAAGAAAAAGGATTTAAGATGTGCTGTGTACATACACCAATTCTCCTCAAGGAATGTAAATTTTTTGCATTGCAAATATGTACAAACAAAAAAATTACAAAGTAAGCTAAAAGGTTATGGCATAAAGTAAGCTCCCAAAAGACGCCATAGTTCAATAGAAAGACAAAGCAAACAACTTTTAGCATTCAAGAAAACCCAGTCTGTACTTAAGTGACATACATTCCATGTGGCTTAGGGAGTTAAGGCTTACATGTGAGCATATGCTCTGCACATGTCAGGCCCCTGAGCCCAGCACCACGTTAGAAAGAAGGAAAGAATCTTAAACATAAACTATAAAGCAAGTGAACATGTAAATGAATAGAGAAAATATACAGAAATAGTATGTGATATTTGAATTAGAAGATCTCCTAAATAATTATTTAGTATAGAAAATAGGCAAAAGATGAAGTTTACAAAGAAAGAAATACAATTAACTGATAAATGTATGTTGGATTATTCAGCATCTCAAAGAAGTCAAATGAGTACACACTAAATCTATGGAGATGTTTGTTATGTGCTCATATTGGAATTCTTATATCATGGTGGTAGAAGTAAAAAATTTCTGGAGATAATATGGATTTGTTCACTAAAGGCCATGAAAATACTTATTTCATTGAGGTTAACAAGAAATGTGCTGGACTTATATGAAGAATGTGAACTTAAGAAGTTTTTTTCTCATATTATTATTATCTTTGTTATTATTCACTGTGAAGTAAACCAAGTTCCTTCATGAAAAGGTTGTTTTGTAAATATATCAATCTTCCTCAAATTAATTTTTATGTAATGAAATTTAAAAAAAATCTAGTAGCATTTTATTAAGAGAGGGCAATGGAAATTGATAAAGTGATTTTATTTTCCATTTCTGAGAAGCATATTTTGGGGTGCAGAAAATTTTATGATGGAAGATTAAATAGGCAATGGAGCCAGAAATATTTAAGTGGGAAGAGTAAGTTGGAAAGATGGATACAATGTAATATTAACTTATAAAGCCACAGAAACTAAAGACGAGGGTGATAGAAAATCAAATGTATAATACAGATAAATGAGAATACAGTGACCACATAAAACCTTAGTATGCATGGGAATGTAGCATGTGATAAAAATGAAGAAAAAATAATTATTCAAAAGATTATGCTGGGTCTAAGTGAAATAAAGCAGACATGCACGTGTAAGCATCATATTGCCTCACTAGTGTCAGAAGCTGAAACTATGTATTTGTATATGTACATTTATACATATATAAAATACAGTTAAGACAGTTATACTACTGATTTCTCTGAGTTCATTGCAGAGAAAGGTTTGTATTGGTACCGTTTGCACGATTGAATGTAGATGTCTTGTGCTCTGGGTGAATGATTTGGGGAGGGCATTGCACAATGTGTGTAACATAGTTGTCCCCTGATAGCTGTGTTCTGAAATTTTTTTTTCTCTGTGAAATAAAATGAATTTGGGAAAAAAAATTATGCTGGGTCAATTTTTTTATACCCATTAACAATAACAAATTCCATAAAAAGTAGCTAAATGGGGAAAATGGTATTATAAACATTAGAAAACAAAGGTGAATGTCTACATGATTTTGTAGCAAGAAAAACCTTTTAAAGTAAACAAAGGGGAGCAGAAGCCATGCTGGCTCTGGGGAGACCCCACCAAGAAGCCAGTTCTCCCTCTGGTAACCCTTGCAAACCATGTGGGGCCCAGGAAGTGAGAAGCCAAATCGCCCTCCCTGTGAGCCAATTGGCAGGTGGGCTGAGAATCAGGAACTGTGCTGCCCCCCTAAGCAACTGGCTGGTTCCAAGTACAGGCTGAGTTGATAGCAACGGAGGTATAAAAACAATTAAAGTCTTGCATTGTTTGACTTTGCGGGCCTAAGGCCGGTAGTCTGAGCATCTACTAGGATGATAACACTACGCAATAGAGCAAATATAGGAGATTTCCTTCTGTCTTGTTTTTGAAATCCAATATTGATCTCACTGTTTTGTTTTGTTCTGATTTATTGTTTTATTCAATTTTTTATTCAATGAATTTTATTCAATTCTGTTTTGATTGGTTTTGTTCTATTTTGTTTTATTGGATTTTACTATGTCTGATGGAATGAACAGCTATTGTGAAGATAACAAGATCTATTATGGTAGCCATGGTTGATTTCCTATTATCCTGCTTCCAAGTTCTGTACCACTTTCACTGTGTTGTTTTGGTTGGCTTTACTCTGTTTTATTTTGTTAGGTTTTCTTCTCTTTAAAGTTAAAAAAGTAAACAAAAGCTATCAAGGAAAAGATTAATAGAACTGACTAGACAATAACTGAAAACTATCACAAAGTTAATTAATAGGCAAATAATTTAACTATTCACCTGCCTTCTCCTTGCTCTAAAAACTCTACAAAGTTAAATTCCTTAAGAAAGAAAAAGCCTAGAGAGTTCGTCTGTGACCATTCTCAGGTTGAATAATTTACTTGAGAATAATTCAAAACTCACTATACCTATGGTTATAATTTTTTTTGTCTTTGGTGCCAGGAATCAAACTCATGACCTCACACTTGCCAGGCAGGCGCTGTGCTGCTGAGCTACATCCCCAGCCCATAGTTACAATTTTTAAACATAGTAAAAGGAAAGAGATTAGTCAGCAGATGGAAGAAACCCAAAGGACAGCACCAGGGAGGAACCCTAGTGGAGGTTTCACCTTCCCCTCCTCGTTCAGTCCCCTATTGCCTTACTTCCTGGTCACAGTGGGTGACAACCAAGTGTTGCTTCAAAGCCCCTATTATAAGTCACATCATTACACTGTCTGGTGGCCAAAGCCCCCAGGCAAACAGGCAGTTAACAGGCAGAGCACTCTGGAGTCCTCATTGCCTCCAGTAGTCGAGGGCAAAAGCCAGAGGCAGTTCTTCACTACACAAGAACTTGGCTTGTTTTTCCTACTAAGCTGACAAAGTGTAACAGATGCTATCACTGCCGGAACATGTTCCTGGACCTTCAGCACACTCCAGTGAACTTCTAACTGCTAGTCTGATGAAGACTTTCTTATTTTTATTTGGTAACTACAGAAATCCCTCTCTGCCTCCCCTCAAGTACCCCTCTTAATGGTTCTTGGGTGCACATATGAGTGTTTTCCCTGTAGGTGGGATAGTTTGAGATCTTGTGCACCAGTTGCCCGAGTTTCTCAGTGAGATTAAGCTCCAGCTGCCCTCTGAGATAGCTGGTTTAGTAACACACTCCTTCAGCAGCCTTTCCTAACCCACTGCCCTGCTCGTTGCCTACACTACTCAGGTAACTCCTTGCACTTGAATTCCTAGTTCAACATTTATAATTAAATTTAAGGGTGGCAGGAGTATGTGGAAAAAGACATTCTCATCAACTCCTTTGTGGAGTGTAAATTGGATCAACAGTTTTTTTAAATGGGGAACTCTCGAATTTTTTTCAAGTAGTCTTAAAATGTGCACAGGCTTTGTGTTAGCTTTTTGTGACTAACAAATAGGTGAGGAAATCAATTTACAAAGACAAAAGGTATATTTGAGTTTACGGATTCAGAAGTTTTAGTCCATGACTGGCTGGCCATTGCTTTTGGACTTGTGGAGAGGAGGCACATTATGGCAGGAGTGGGTGGTCATTCTGTGGCCAGGATTCAAAAAGCAAGAGGAAGGGACTAGGGCTTCACTGTGCCCTTCAATAGTACACCCTCAATGATCTAAAATCCTTTCTCTAGGTCCATTTCTTAAATGTTCCACTTCTCCCTGGAGTGCCACAGGCTGGTGACCAAGCCTGTTAACAGACAGGCCTTGGGCAGCATTCCAGATTCAAACCAGAGGAGTCTTAAGTTTAATAATTTTACTTCTGAGAATGTTTCCCGAGGATTAGCTAGGGATGTGCAAATTGTATTAAACACCCTACTTTTAACATGAGGAAGAGGAAAATAAAGGACACAGGTAAAACTTTTCTGTCTTGTATATATGTAAGGTAAGTTGCAACAAATAATTGACTATAATTGTCCTTTTGTTTTGTTTTGGTGCCAGGATCTGCCGCTGAGCTAAATCCCTGGCCCTATAATTGTCCTTTCGTAAACAAGTATCAACCTTGTTTGCATCTACCTTTCCTTAGAGGTACCTTTCCTTAGAGGTAGATTAATTTTTGTTGGAAAACAATTAATGGTCACAGAGACCAGCATCGTGGCCTGACTCTGTGGGTCCTGAAGCTCTAGGACCTGCAGAGTGGCCCGGGCTGTTTGGATTGAAAGTCTGTGCAGACCAGCATCTCGGTGCGACTGTTTGGGACTGGTAGGCCCGCCCTTCATCCGCAGGGAACTGCCCTGAGACCGGCATCTGGGCCAGGTCTGTCTGGGCCCGTAGCCCCGCCCAGACCGGGAACCTCCCAGACCCGCAGAGAGGTCTGGGCTGTTTGGATCGGGAATATTGTGGAGACTGGCATCTTGGCCAGGTCTGTTTGGGACCGGGAACTTTGCAGAAACCAGCATTTTGGCCTGACTCTTTGGGACCTGTAGGCCCACCCTTCACTCGCAGGGAACCTCCTGGAGACCTGCCTGGGACAAAGCACGGTGGCCTGGCCTGCCTGAGATTCCACAGGCTC
>PVJX010008617.1:0-64589 GCA_004027295.1 Dolichotis patagonum
AATATTACACTGGTGTTCTGCATGGGTTTGGATTTATGGCAGACCTGTCTCCATAGGCCTCTCATAGTGTCCCATGCCAGAGCAAAGTGTGACCCCGAACCATTGCCTGGCCTCTGTCCATGGGCTACCGGCACTGAAGCAGGTTACACAGCAGAAATGTTAAAAATAAATATAAATATAATCTTGAAAAAAAGTTTTTATTTTGCTGAATTGAGGTTTTGGTTAGTTTCATATCTGTATTTTCCAGATTTGGGTTATTACTTTAGCAAGCGTTTTGGAAGTTAGAATTCTAGCTTTGACATTGTAAATGTGAAGGTCACTGATGCATAAGGGCTGCATATTGCCAAAGTGCTACTCACATGCAAAAATACTCATCCTTTATTTTGTATTATTTCAATAGTGATAAATTGTGCCTTATTTTGATTGGCGTTTTAGGAAATACAGCAGAAGGCAGGCTGAGAATAAGCCAGGGATATATCATAACAATTCTTGCTTGTCATATTTAGGGAATTTGGGTTTAATCTTGAGGAAGCTGAGAAGCTACTAAGTCTTTTTAAAGCATCAGATGGTTGGGACAGTTTAGAAAGATTATTCCAGAAGCGAGAGGGAGGGTTAGAGAGGGTTGAAGCTGCAGGCCAGGGGACCAACCAGTGGGCCCTTAAGGTGGGTTAGCTTCAAGAATAATCTGAAAAATGGTGAGAGCCTAAGTGAGTGTGTGGAGAGAGGGAGGGGGGTAAGGGAGAGATTCAGCAGGGTGGAACTGAATACTGGAAGGAGAAGTCAGCGGCAGGAGAGAGGAAAATGTCTCGGCCGTGCCCAGGTTTTTTGTTTGTGCAGCAGAAACCAAGATGGTGAGTATCCTTCCCTACAATAAAGACTGCAGTGGGCATCATTTATTGATTTACATAAGCCTCTTTGTGATGGCAGGTTGAGTTTGGAACATTTCAAGTGCCTATCGGGTCTGTAATTGTATATACTGATTTGTATTTATTTACCAGATACAGCTTTAGAGACTTTCCTTTTTGAACATTAGATCTTTTCTTGTTCATTTTAGGAGACTGTGGCTCAGGGGCTAAAGGAGGGCCAGTTAAGCAAACAGAAATGTTCCTGTGCATTTCAGAACCTTCTTCCTTTCTATAACCCTGTGGTGAGTACGGGAAAATTATACGGGGCTGCATCTCACAGTAAAATGATTTCAAGTGAGCACCTGGTCTTTTGAAGTCATAGTCAAAAAAGATAGTGCACTTCCCATGACTTAATGCCCTTAAAGACAGTTGCTGGATAGTTCTTAATATTGGCCTGAGAGTAATTCTCAGAGGAAGGAATCTACGTGGAATTTATTGTATCCCTTTGTTTTCCAAAGCAGACTATATATAAGATTCTTGCTCATTAAGTTTCTTAGGTTTTTATGGTTCTTTATATGACATCACATTACTGTTATTGGAGGCAACTTCAAAATAGAGACTGAGGGCGTGAGGGGCTGTGTTGGCGAGGAGGATGGTGACAGATCTCTAGTCGTGGGTCCTGAAGGGAGGCATCAGGAGAATAAGCACTAGTTCAGGAGTAAATTGCGTGGTTGGGGGCAGTCACTTCCTTCGCAGTGTTGCAGGACTGTGCCGGGAGTCCTCATGTTATCGGGTCACATGACTGTCTGGGAACCGTTTAGAAACCACAGGCAGAGCATCTTTATTGTCAGTGATCTATATCTCACACCACCTTTGCTTTTCCTCTGTTCATCTGATTCTTTTGTTTGACTCAAAGGTGGAAGACTTCATTAAAATCCTGCACGAAGTGGATAAGGCCTTTGCTAGTGACCTGGAGGAAAGCTTCCCGAGTTTGAAGGTTCAGACTTAACAACTGAGTTGCAATTTCTTCTGTCCAAGAAATAAACTGCTTTTTTGGAAGTTGAAGTCGGCATATAGGAAATATTAACTGAAACCTCCCCAGGCTTATCTCACTTCGCCATGTGAATCTGGAGTGTCGCCTTTATCATCTCCCTCCCCCTTTTCTATCGGTTACGTGTCACTCATTTTTAGTTGCAAGCAAACATACAAACTTGTCATTGAGATTTTTTTTAGACTATTTGAGGAGTTGGTGAACATTTTCTTGAGAACTCTTAATTTGGTTGTTATAGGAGCTTTATTTTGGTTTTTGAGACAGAGTCTTGCTATGTAGCCAGACTGATGTGGAACTTGTGTAATCCAGGCTGGCTCAAAGACCTGATCTTTCTGCCTCACTTCTCCCCTATGTGAGATTTTTATATGTGGGTCTACTATAAGTACATTCCCCTGTGGTATCAGAAAATCCTGCTATAGTAGATTACTACTGTAGAACCTACTGTAGCACTTCATAGTAGGCAAAAACACTCACCATAGTAGTTTGATCTGATAGTGTTTATGTATTTTATGCAAGTAGAAGTCCAGAGGGGGGCAGTCCAGACCTGTGAAGTGGCTCAGGGACCCTGTCCCTCTCCCTTTTCCATGTGGTGTGCTGTGGGGATCTTTACGTTCATGTTCATTGTTTTATGATTAAGGGGGCGCCTTTCATCCATATTTAGAAAAGTAAAAAGGTGAAGGGGCTTTTTCCTAGCAAGACTTAGCCTTTTTTATTGGAAAAGGACAACTTTCTTTGGTTTTGTATGTCACATGGCCATCTCTAGTTGTATTTAAAATCTATTATTTATTTATTTTTTTCTTTTCTAGCTTTTGTAGCAGGGAAATGTGAGAAACAAAGGAGGCATAAATGGCTTTAGGTTCCCAGTCCACAGTGTTGCCACAACATGCAAATGTGTTTTAGCCATTTTGCAAGGGTGATTTTTGTTGATTCCTTTCCAGGTTATTAGTAACAACTCAAAAGCAGTTATTGCTATTCATTTACCTTTGTTACATTTCAGGTGTTTTCTGTGTTGTACACGTGCGAGTCGAGATGTTGACATTTTTATGAAAGGGCATTAGTGAAATTCTCTATTTTCAGCATAATTCTAGTGGTTGAATTTCAGAAAATGATTTGCTTGAGCAAATTGAGGCTTTTAAAATTAAGATGGAGAAGATTAGTGACTTCTGATTGCTTACAGATTGTATAAGCTACCCACAATTTCCCCTTTATAATGTTTTGTCCTTCTTTATAATGCTTTCTGATGAAGTGTGATCAGATAACCAGATACAGCTATGAAAGCATTTAGTTTTCATTATTTGATGTACTAAAGTAGAATTTTTGATAAATTTTGATTTAAAGAAAATGTGAGTTATAAAAAACAAAGCCAGCTTTATAAACCCAACTAAATTATTTCAGGATCTTTTTGGGGTTAAAAGGCAAATGCCTTAAATTTGAATTTCTTAGCTCCCAGCTTAAATTACATGTTTTGGAGTTTAGGAAGACATGTTCTCTTGTTTTTTTTCTTTCACTACTGGGGTTTGAACCCTGGATCTTCACACATTGAGCTACCTTCACAACCCTTTTTATTCTTTACGTGGAGACAGGGTATGGCTAAATAACCCAGGGGGGCTGGAACTTGTGATCCTCTCATGATCCTCTCTAGAGGTTGGGGTTGTAATTGTGCTGCATTACACCTAGCTTCTTTGCCTTTTTGAAAGGGATTTTGTTCTGCTGCATGTGGTAGTGCATTCCTGTAGTCCCAAGACTAAGGCAGGTAGATCACAAGTTCAAGGCCAGCCTGGACAACTTAGCAAGATCCTGTCCCCAAAGTGGATGGGGGTGCAGCTCAGTGTTCTTTGGGCTCAATCCCCAGTACCAAGAAAAAAAAAAAAAGCATTTTGTCACTTGCAGCAAGCTGGATATTGCTAAACTGTTGTTTTTTTGGCTAATCCATCCTTCTAGATTAAAGATTTTCCACCTGTCTTTAAGGTTCGCCATTGCCTTGTCTTTGAATTATTTACCTTGATAATTTTCACATATAAGTGTAAAAAAGTTTAAAAGCCATCTCTCAACATACGTAATTTTTTTTTTTTGGTTGGATGAAGCATGTATAGAAACCAACCATAGGATTAAGAAACATCTTCTGCGTGAGGCTCAACCACTCTTTAGTAAACACCATTTTCTGTTCTGCAAGCTGTAGTGATGGTGTCGAGCTAATTGTATTCGAGTACACTGAAGAGAAGGAGTAGTGGGAGTGTGGACTACCTTGCCATTTTAACTAGGTCTTTTGTTTTTTATGGTGCTTCATATTGATCCCAGGACCTTGGACAGCCCAGTAGTTTTCTTTTTGCTGGTAATGTGAGATCTGATCCAAGAACTATGATTAAGAATAATGTATTTATATTGATGCCTTGGATTTGCTTCAGAATAATCTGGGGCAAGAGGAAGGAAGTGGCATAAAGGAGAAAATGAAGATCAGCCATGATTGGGATTGCCAAAGCTGGGTGTCAGTTGCATGGGGATCTGTTAATTCTGTTCCCTCTATTTTTGTATATTTGAAATTTCCTATTAAAGTTTTTTAAAAGGAAGTAAATCACACATGGTTTTAAACCTGAATTTAATTATTAATGATGCTTATTTCTGTCTCAGTAAAAGTCAGAACTATTGTAATAGGATGAAATATTATTGAATTCAACAAAAATGAAATCAGTACAAAAACATAGAGCAGGCTGGGTGTGGTAAGGCACACATCTTAATCCCAGCGCTTGGGAGACTGAGGCAGGAGGATCACTGTGAGTTTAAGGCCCACCTAGAATATATAGTGAGACCATGTGTCAAAAACAAAAAAAGAACAAAAACTTGATAGAAAAGAGTATGTTCAGTATGTAACCAAGGGTGTAAAAATTACCTTTATTTAATTGTTTCAGCAGATCCAACAAGGAGGCTTTCACCATGACGAACGTGAGTAACTGCTAACCAGAGGGGAGCTGCACCATGTATGACTTAGCACAAAGTGTGTGAGGGTGTTCTAAAACAAAAGCTTTTTTTTTTCTGTATGGTACTTGGGATTGAACCCATGGAGTACTAAGCATATATCCTCACCCCTTTTTATTTTGAGACAGGGTCTTGCTGAGCTGCTCAGGTTGGCCTCAAACTTGGGATTCTTCCCCCTCAACCTCCTGAGTAGTTGAATTTATAGGCACCATCATGCCTGGCTAACAAAAACTGTCCTTGGTGATCTTTAGTGGTGTATTTTGTGAGTAGAGGAGTGGTAAAGAAGAAGCAGAATCATAGAAGTTTGGAGATGGATTCTTACGAGGAGGTCATCTCTGTCCAGTGCTTATTCATTGGATTAGTCAGACCCACAAGAGCCTGGGCAAATGCCATTAGGTCAGGCCAGACCTAAAGTAGCAACCAAAGGGAGCAAGTGAGCTGGAAGCAGGGAACACTTTGTAGGTGCTGCCAGCTTTCTGTTCTTACATGTTCATCAACCTGACCTACTCTGTGTTTCTGTATAGAATGCAAAGTCTACATGAAACTTTATGGTGTGCCTTGGGTTAATTTGCATAAATTACCTTTGCTTAAATCCAATTTTGTAACTTTATCTTTTTCGTTGTGCTGTTGTTGAGACAGGGTCTTGCTATGTAGTTCAGGCTGACCCTGAAGTCATTATAGAGCCCAGGCTGGCTTCGAACTCTCAGTGATCCTCTTGCCTCAGCCTCCCAAGTGCTGGGATTACAGGCATGGACCAGCACATCTGGCCTTTGTCTTGTTATTTATTTATTTTTGAAGTGTTGGGATTTGAACCCAAGACCTTACGTATGCTAGGCAAGCACTTTACCACTGAGCTACAGCCCCAACCCCACTTATATCCCAATGTTAACAACCCAGGGAACGTCTGTAATGTAAAAGCCAAAGAACCTTCATGGGTTTCTTGTTAGTTTCACAGCCAAAGAATATTAGGCTGTTTCCTATTGCACGATTATATGCCCCGGTGCCAACCCTTTCTTGGCAGCTGTATTTTCCCTGGAAGTCCATGCCTGCAAACTTCTATAATTTAGCAGCACCATGGAGTAGCCATTCTCATTTTACACTAATTTTTAAAAAAATCTGTACATTGTACTCACTCACTTTGAACCAAGTGTGTGCCTCTAATACAGTCAACCGAAGTTGGAATTAAATTGAACATGGTAGAAAGGTCCAGAAAGGTATATAGACATAAGACTGCATCGGAATGGCCACCATTTGTTCAGAGTTATGAGCAAGGCATTCTACAAAGATCTACAAATATCTACAAATATCTACATCGATTATCCTACCAGAATTCTAAAAGATAATTGTTACCATTTTACGAATGGGAAATGAAGATTCAGCTAAGTCAGGATTTGAAACTAGTGTTTCTGTCTCTAAAGACTGTCTTTTCAACTACTACACTAGCATCAGGTTGGTAGACCTGGACTAGATCGTGAAGGTGTTTAGGTCATGTGGAATAGACAGCTAGGGTATCTTTTTATCTATGTCCTCATCTCAGAGTTGTCCCTGAATGGCACTGTGGGCCAGCCAGGAATATGAATGTCTACCAGACACTGGGCATTATTCTAAGCACTAGACAGCAGTAAAACACACAAAATCTGTGTACCCAAAATAACTGCAGTGGACAATGAGACAAAGATCTTGCCTGAGTGGGCCTTGCATTCTGGGCTGTCACACATAAAGAGAAGCAGAGGAAGAAGCTATGGCCCACATAGATGGATAGAAGTCTTGCAGCTTGTGGCAGATTGGATCGGTATCCTCAGTTCACCTCTGTGTTCGGTGTCTGTGTCCTGGCCATGGCTTCTTGGTGGATGGAGTACATTTTCCTGTGCCTTGACTCTAGGCTGAGCCAAGGCAGCTTGGCCAACAGATTTTAATAGAGCTGAGAGCAGAGGGCTTTCTGTGCTTGTGCTGTTTGACTTCTTGGGTTCCCATCACTCACTATGAGAAGAAGAGGCCTGAGCAGCTATTGGTCCATGCAGGATGGGAAAAGAGCAAACCTGAGCCCCATCTGCAGCCTGGGTCCTGGAGCCCAGCCTTATCTAGTGGAGCTGCCAACCAACATACCTGTGAGCAAAAGCCAAAGGCTGTTTGTTTTGAGTCACTGAGTTTGGTAGTGGCTTGTCACTATTATTGAAATAATCTCTTTCTGAAACAGCCTGAAATAGAAGCTGCCTTAGTGCTCAGTTCCTTTCCAGCTTCATGCCTGTCTTCCATGGGTGTCAGCAATAATTCCACTTTAGATGTCTGGAATTTATTATGTCCCTGTAGTGACTTCCATGAGACATAATCAAGTGCATTCCCACTCTTACTTGTAAAATATTTTTAGTTGACACAATAATAGTATGTTCTTATGGAGGTAACAGTGTGACTTCAATACTTGTGTACAATGTGCAGTGATCAGGTCTGAGTAATTGGTGTATGTATCACCCCAAACATAGTTCACATGTATTAGAAATACAGTATTCAGAATCATCCTTGTAAGCTATTTTGAAATACACATTTTGTGTTGTCACCTGTGGTTACCCTCTTATGCTGTAGAACACTAGCAGTTACTCCTCATGTCCAGCTGCACCTCTACCCATTAAGCCTCTCTCCACTCTGTCCCCAATCTCCCTGGCCTCTGGTTACTACTTTTCTTACTCTCTACTCTAATGTGAAATTCTCCCCCCCAGTTCTACATGTGAGTATGAATGTGGGATATTTGTCTTTCTGTGCCCAGTTTCACTTAACATAATATCCTCCATGTCATTCTTAATTGAGATAGCAAATCTAAATTAGTCGCTAGACCAAGAAAATGCAAAAGTGTGTGTGGGGAGGCAGGGAGGCCAGTGCAGTCTGGAGAGGATGCAAGCTGTCTGTGATCCGAAGCTAAATGATTCATTGCACATGTGCCGAAACTGCCTGCTCAGGACTGAGGATGACTTTGTGTAAAATACCTCAAAGAAACACATTTGTCCTTAGTGCCACGTTAATGATTTCACTCTGTAGGCAGTGAAAGCATGAGTGTCCTGACCACATTTTGAAGCTTTCTGAAGATATGCAGGGGTTCAACAGTAGACTCAAGAGGCCATCGATTTGGGACAAGGGAGAATGAGGAGGCAGTTGTGATTTCTTCTCAGGCATCATTCACTGTGACAGGGAAGTAACCTGAGGGAGAGGTAGGCATGGGAACTGGGTAAAAGATGTGTTCGATTTCGAATGTGTTCAGCCACAGGGACATTTTGGACTTCAATGGAGGATGTCTAGTTTCCATATGGACCTGGAACTCTGGTGAGAGAATGGGACTAGAGATACAGATTTAAGGCTTTGGACAGAACCCCAGGGAGCACACACATTTTTGGACTAACGTCAGTGAGAGAGCTTGGGGTTGTACAGGAAGATATTGGAGAAAATTGGGAGAAGTTTCCAAAGTGATTGGGTTTACAAGGAAACTGCTGACAAAAGTGGCACTCCAAAACATCCACCATCCTCTCCTTTGAAATTGAATGTTCTACACAGGGGCTCAATAAAAACAGTTGTGTGATGGATGGGCATTGGACACTTAAAATCATCTTTCTTACAAGGATTCTACATTTTACACCCATTGTAGTGGCTTAACTAATGATCAGCTGGTAACACCCAGCTGACCTGACTCAGCGCGGTGCTGGGTGGGAAGGCCCACCTGAGGATTGTTGGCAACAGTGTAAAAGCAGAACTGGAGGGGAAGATGCCCCTGTTGATTCTCCTGGAGAAGCTTGTCACGCTGGTTTTCCTGATGTGAACTCAGCTGTTATCATCAGAGGAGCTTGGGTCTTCGCCATCCCTGAGGATGGCTGTGATTCTTTTCAGGGGAGCTCTGGTCCTTATCTTGGGCATCACTTCCTGACTCCAGTGCCGATCCTCAGGCTGCTGGCACAGATCCTTCATCCCACTGGTGCAGATTTTCTTACTTCCACTGCTGACCTTTGGGCCTTCCCAGTGCAGCTCCTTGATACAGACTTGCATGAGACATTGTCATGGGCTCAAGTCTCCCGCTGGACTCATGGAGGACAGACAGTGCCTGGGCTCCAGGTCTTCAGCTGGACTTGTGCAGTACATTGCTGTGGAATCCAGGTCCTCAGCTGGATTCTTTGGGTCTCCAGTGTGTGCACAGATCCCCCACACTCTTCTGCATGTGACTTTGGGTGAACATTATAAATTAATCCTATAAATTATAAATCCTGTATTAAGTGTTTCCCTTATAAACCCTGACTACAAAACCCATGTTCAAGTAGTATGGCATGGCAGAATATACACCTAAAGGAAAATGGCGCAACACATGAAAGTATGATCTCAATTATATTAGAATGTGTAGAACGTTATTGGTGGGGAAAAGGAACCTTTGTACCCTGCTAATGAGAATGTCAGTGCAGCCACTATGGAAATGAGAATAGTGGTTTCTTAAAAAACCAATAGAGGCATCATTGGATCACTCCTTAGTGTATATCCCAAGGGGATCAAAGTTAGCATACTATAGGGATACTCGCATATCCATATTTATTGTAGTACAGTTGACAGTAGTCAAGTTACAGAGCTGGCCTAGGTGCCCACCACTAGATGAATGGGTAAGGAAAATGTGTATGTATACACAACGAAATATTACTCAACCATAAAGAATGGAGTTTTGTCATTTGTAGGAAAATGGGTGGGTCTGGAGACCAAGTTGTTGAGTGAAATAAGCCTACTCAGACAAATATAGCTTGTTCTCCTTAGTATGGAGAATCTAAGAAAATAACATGAAAGCAGAAGAGAGCCCATTATTAGACAAAAGGGAAGAACAGGAAGGGAGCAGAAGGTATAAGGGAAAGTAATAGAATGAATGTAATCAAGACACACATTTAAAAAAACATACTAATAAAAAAAAAGGAAAAATGCATTGGCTATCAAATAGAACACAATGATGGAGGGAGGGGCTGGCTAAGGGTTCCTGTGACCTTGACTTAGCCTTTCTAGCATCCCCATGTATAAAATAGAGGTAAACACTGTCTACCTTACAGGATTGTGTCAAATGAGATTTTTAAAAGGCACTTCGGAAGTTTAAAGAGTGCGTTTCACAGGATGAAGGAACTTCCAACCACTAGTACTCTGTTCCACAGGAGTCAGTTTCTGAGGGGACTCAGCAAGACGATGTCTGATGTTACAATGAATTGACCAGATTTCTTGAGTGAAAAGTCTCAACAATCTGAAAATTCTACACTCATGTTTACCTTGCATTAAACTAAGTGGAAATGTGCCAGACTCCTTATTTCACTGCAAATCCAATTGGTTTGTACCAGAACATCCAGCGCTGTTTGCTATGATTTTACTGTGTGCTCCTGCAGCCTCTAAATACTTTTCCTGGTGAAATGATTTTAAATGAACTTTTAAACACCACCTACCTGTGTTCCACTGCCAAGGCTATAGCATATATTTGTTAAAACTTCTGCTTGCTGGGACAACCTGTGAATTACGTACTAACCTTGTATCAATACCAGGCTTGTTGACTTGGAGGCTGCTTGGAAGCGGAAGCCTTACCTGACCATCTGCCAAGTGCTGCTGTTGGAAATGCTTCTCTCTGTTACTGTAATGAAATCACTAAAATCATTTCCTGTTCCCAGTCCTTGTTCAGATCTTCTATTTACTGTCAATAAGAGGATATTAAAACACCCAGGAAAGTCCACATATCCTTTTCATCCTGGCCCAGGATAAGGCCCATGGTTTTGTGTTTTAGTGATGGAAATAATAAATAATCAATGACGTCAAGCCTATTGTAATAAAAGAAGGTTGCTTATTAAACTCCCTTTCTCCAGGTGTTTTTCCTTTGACATCATGGTATCTGTTTATAATGACTTTTATGGGTTTTCCCCCTTAGTGTTTATGTGATTAAATGAGAAATTGAAGTTTTTGGAACAGTCCCTTGGCAGACGTGACACGTTCTTTCTCAGGCACAGCAGTGGGGAAGAAGAACAAAGAGGCTTTCTGTATTTTGGAGGAGTTTGATTTCAAGTATGGGTTTGTTTCTGGGAAGGGGTGAGTGTTGAAAGCACGGTGGAAGGGTGAGTGAGGGGTGTCTGTATAATCAGTCCTAAACTCAAGTGAATGATATACCATGGCTTCATTATGACAACGTAGGATCAAATAATTTTAAGCGATGCCTTCTGGTCCCCTAGTATGTGAGGAATTAGGCACCTCTGGATATTCACTCTCTGTTGGACTGTTTTTGGGTAGGGTGGTCTCATTTATAATCCATGACACTGTTTTCCTCAAAACACAGCTGGTTTTGGACTTTTCCTTCCTATGTATAACCAGGAACAAGTGTTCAATTAACCACCCAGCGAGCCATAAAATTTTGATTTCTTCAACTTCCTCATCTTGGATTTATCTATACTGTTATCAGTGGAAGAAATCTGTTGGTGTTGTGTGAAGTCTCTAAATTAAATTCTGTAATTCTTTTTATGTTTGTTTTAGGTTTGTACAAACCAAATACTTGTTTGTCTTAAGTGAGCTATAGAAATTACTTCAATTTTTATGATTGTAGTATTTAATATTCAAAGTAATTGAGAGACTCCTTACCCCAAATGCAGCCCTCTTGCCCACACCAAATGATGTCCGAATGGTGTATGAAGATGCAGATTTCATGTTTTCCCACAAGCCTGGAGTGATCTAAAATGGTAGTGCTGTAGATTTTTCTCCTTCATTCTCTTTAAACATGTTTTAATGTGGGTTGGCTATTTCCTTAGAGCTGTGGTGGATGGCAGTTTCCCAGGACAGCTCATAGAGTACTTGTGGATTATTTTTGTCTTTGAGGAAGTGGCTTCTTTCGACTTCTTAAAAGGTTGTACCCTGAGCACTCTGGCCCCAGGGAAAACCAGGAGGCTCACGCTGCAGAAGCCATTTGGAGGAACGTGCCAACCGCTCCGTAACCGTGAGCTGGCTCTCCTTTGATGGGTGGATTAATAGTTTCCATAATCATATCATCCTGTTTGTTCTGGGCCCAGAGTTTACTCAGACTTGAAAGGAATGGAAGTTAATTGAAAAAGATACTTAAAAAAAATCTTGCTCTCTTATTTTCTGAGTCTCTCATCTAAAGAAGCAATCAGAAAGAGAATAGGTTTGTTGCTAGTGATAGCCAAGGTGTTTATTTCCTTGTGCAATTCTGGATATAAAGAACCAGAAGAAAGCGGTTAGGGGGTGGAGAGGAGGTGGGCACAGGAAGAGGGGCACAGCTAGCTGCGCCTAAATAACTCCAGACGGGGCAGGAACACTGAGCAGTGGGTCCGGTGTACATGTCGGGGTTGTCCTATGGCGCCGTGCACATCTTTTCCTGGGGTATTTAGGAATAAATGTAAAGAACTGGGTTGATCTAGGGATTCTTATCTGTATCTCTTGCTACCTTAGAGGGGCTCCCAGGGGCTTGACACATGCCAGAGTTTGGAAGATACTTTGTTTAAATAATGGCTCTTTTCTAACTAAAGTTTGAGCTCAACTTTTTCTAGCTGCTGTCGGCATTCTTGTGCTGATTTCTGTAAGGTTGCTGTTGGAGAGTTTCAGTGGGCTAAGGATTGGTTCTCATGGAGAGTTAAAATGTTAATAGTGGGGCCGGGGGTTTAGCTCAGTGGCATAAGTGCCTGCTTGGCAAAGGCAAGGTCATGAGTTCCATCCCTGGCACCAAAAAAAAAAAAAAATGTTAATAGTATATAGATTGTCTTAACAGTGTCCTATTTTTGGCCAGAGATTAACTTCCAGTATGTGATCACTAAATACATTGTTAAAGTTTATTGAACTATTAAGAGAGAAGCTAAATTCTATAGGAACATTTTCCATTCATTCATTCCACAGTGCATTGTGATTTGAGCTTCTGTTTGTTGAGCATTGTGCTCACTGAGACTAAGAAGGTGATAATTCAGAGAGAGGGAAAGAAAGGAGCTAGGTAATAGCTGTTCCTCCATTTCTGAAAGTCAAGGCCTATGTAACTTTCCCTGAAGCAATGTACTTTCTTCCCGGTTATGTTGCTTGGAGATTTGGGGCTCCTTTAGATTTGGGGCTTACACAACTGTAAGATACAGGTCCTCTTGCATGCAGGTATCTTCGTACTGTTAAATGAGGGCCCAATAGTGCCCTTCCACCCCACATGACAAGGACAGCAGACAAATGCTTGTCTCACTCCACTTTACAAAGTAATCACCTCTCCTGCTGTTCCCACTGGGCCTACCCCATCTGCAGAGAGGCTCTGAGGTTAGCTTTCCCAAGCTGCCTGAAGCGCCCATGCCATATCAGCGACAGTGGACATGACAACAAGCTCACCATGGCAGGGCAGAAGGATGCCACGGCAGAGGCCAGAGGAATGGTGTGTGTGTCAGGGGCTCAAGGGAGGACTGTGGATCTTCACCTAAGCCAGAAGAGGCAGAATCCTGCATTTAGGGTAGCTGCAAGGCGTAGCCTCAAATGACATGACCAGCCAGCAACTGGCAAGCTCAGATGCCAGAGTTGGAACGAACCTGCTCCTCTTCCCAGCCGTTGCCAGGGCTCCATAGCTACTCCTGCTGCCATATGCTTGAGACCAGCTTAGGAGAAACCCATGGAAGACACGGCATTTTTCTTTTCTTTTCTTTTTTTTTTTTAATTTTTTTTTCTTTTGAAGGTAGTAGAACTACAACAGAGCAAGACAGAACAAAGCCAATTGAGACAGTGCAGTGACTTTGGTACAGAATTTCACAGCAGATTACCGGGATAACAGTAATAGGTACCATAATATATCTCATCTTCAAATAGTTGTCTAGTTAGGTAAGTATAGCAAAATCAAACCAAAGACAGAACATTATAAAATCAATCAAAAGAGAACATTGAATAGAGTAAAGCAATTAATCATAATGAAAACAAAACTGAAAACAACACTTGCTTTCAAAGAGAAGATAGAGGAGACCCCCCCCCATATTTGCTCTTTGCATACAGTCATCCTACCAAGAGATGCTCAGACCTCTCTCCCCAGTTACTAACGGGGTGGGGAGGAAGAGGTTTGGGATGTTTGATTCCAAGCCCGTGCACCGGTAGGCTCAAGAAACACTACTGATCTCCTCTTGGCTCCCACTGGAGGAAGGCGCTTACCAAGAGGGTGGGCAAATTGCTTCTTTGTGCAGGCTCCTGGGTTCCACCGTGGCTGTGGCTGGATCTCGGGCCATTCTCTGGTTCTCCTCTGGAAATGATGTGGAATCTTTTGGGAAGATACCCAAAAGGCGAGTAGGTGGGTTGAATGGGATCTCCAATCCTAGTTTTTTGAGGAATCTCCACACTGATTTTACATGTGGAATCTAAAGCAAACAAACTCTGAATATATAGAAAAGTACTGGGAACCAGGGATATAGATCAGAAGCATCAGCGTCTGCCTGGCAAGTGCAAGGTCCTGAGTTCAATCCTCTGTAATCTTAGGAGTTATTAATATAGGTGAATGAAACTCCCTACCTACTATGTCCTGTACGAGCTCGTGTTCTCTAAAATCGAAGAATGAATTTTAGGAACAAAGGAGGTGAGTAGAATATATTTATTGAGAGAAAGAAAGCTTCTGTCTGAAGAGAGACGGAAGTGGGTCCTGAGCGGGTTGCCCTCTTTTTTCTTTTTTTGAGTTAAACACCAGGTAGTTCTTAAAGGGTTTATTCAAATTATTAGACCTGCATCAATTTAAACTGAAGTACATCTTTGGTTTATTAGTTTTCCTGCTACTGACAGAGAGGGGATCTGGAGAAGTATCTGTTTTGTTAAGGGTGAAATGAATGTGTTACCTTTTCTTTCCCCAGCTGAGTCATAGTATGAGTTGAGTTTTGAGACCCTGCAACTTGGGAATACACAGGGGGAGGTGAGGTTGCCAAAGTGTTGACAGATGAAAATCCTTTCAGACTTCTTTTGGAATCTGTAGATTCAGACACACTCAGTATTCCTCCACATACATAGCTTTATTTCTAAAAAATAAAGAAGAGGACAGTAGATTTTAAAAATGAGATTTTGTTACATTTCAGGAAGTTTGCTGACTTAAGTTTTAGAAACTGTATTTCTATCATCTTTTTTCTACATGAGTGAATTTAAAAAGGCAACAAAAATAGTATCAGAGACATATTCACTTTACTCTGCACTTCTGCTGCAAAGCTGACAGCTTTCCCTATACTTGTTTTTTAAAACTGTTTTTACATTGTTATCAGTGCGTATTTACAGTGCACAATGATTACATTCACTCTAGAGAGTTGCTACATGTATATAGCACATCTTTTCATTTTGCTAAAGCAGAAACCTCATTGTTCAGGGTGGGGGTGTAGCTCACTGGCAGGTCATTACCTAGCATGCACAATACCCCGGCTTCTATTCCATTACAGGGGGAAAAAAAAGTCCAGTGTTCTTGTGCCACTAGATTACAACATTCCCTGATACGGTCTTAGCCTGTCCTTTATATTTATAGAGCCAAGTCTAACTCATGGCACATGGTGTACTGATGAGTATTTTCTGTTGCCTAACTAGTTTCTCAGCACTCAGTAAATTGAGTTTCTGTTGATAAAACGTGAGTAGGGTCTTTGCCACTATGGCCCCACTTGACTTCCTGGTCAGTTTTGGAGTCTTTGGCTCTATGCTCTATGTTTCTAAAATCATATTTCATTTTTACTTCTTCCTCCTTGCTGAAACTTGCTTCTCATTTTCCTTTTCCTTTCCTTTTTTTCTAACTCCCAGAGCCTAAGAATGATTGAGTTCATTTATACGTTCAACAAAACAGCTACTGATTCCCCAACACACGTTGGGCATGGTGCTAACGCCATGGCGCTTGGCATGTGGCAGGCTCCACAGGTGTGAGCTGAAAAATGAATGAAAACTGTCTCCCTACCCAGAGGCACATTTCCCTGAAGCTTATAACTTAAGCTAAGGCAGCGGGCCCCAAGGTTTGAGGCATATTGGAGCCACCTGAGGATCTTTACAAATCCTGATGCCTGCTCTCCACCCCCAGACATTTTAGTTTAATTGATATAGGGTAGAAACTGAACATCAACATTTTTTCAAAGCTACCCTAGGGTTTCTAATGTTTAGCAAAGTTTGGGAACCTCTGGCATAAGGACCTCTGACTTGCTGCCACTCCTTACTTGCTGGGAAGTGTTTAGTTATTTTGGATTTGAAATTCTTTTTCAATTCAATTTAGGGGGGTCTTATTCAATTTAGGGGCAAGATGAATAAGACTCATGTGCCTCAAAACATGGATCTGACCTTCCCTATCCTTGAGGTAGCCTTAGTCCAGTCAGCTGATTACTTAGCTACCATGAGGTTGTTAGGATTGTAACTTGGCTGGAGGATGAAGATTAACAGTCCTCTTTGGCTACCATCACATGAGGGCTAAACCCTTACAAACAACAGATGTCACTCTTTGTCATCTTGCTTCTCTTATTTTTTGGCCTGCGTCTTTAGTGGTGATTTTTGCACTGCTTTCAGAAGGAGCTCCACTGTGGAGTGGAAGAATTGGTCTGTGCCAGGTTCTGTAATTTTATTGAGTGTTGCATTAGGTCACCTGGTGGTTCACAGTCAACACAAGAGTTTTTGACAGATAGCATTTCTAGTGCAAGACTTTTGCAAGAGATTCACTGTGGTCTCCTTCTCTGTTCCTGGAGTTCTGGACCTTTGCAGTCTCCCCTGCCTTTCCTGGAGGAGTTACCTGGTGATGCTTAGGAGCTGATTTAAACCTCGACAACATTTATTCAATGATTTTATTACAGAGGCAAACAATAACCGTTTCTGCTGCACTTGGCAGACAGGATGGCCACGTGTGGAACTTCCTCTTCTGTGCCGTTGGCCAGGTGCACCCAGGAGTGCGTCTCTGTGACTCAGCAGGGGGAGGGTGATCACAGCCTGAAGAGAACGGAGCACATGATGCACGAGCCGCGGGAGGCGCTCAGCAGAGTGGAAAAGTGGCTCTGGGCTCACTGAGTGTCTGCATGAACTGTATTTATTGTGTCATCTGCAGAGAGCAAAGCTGACCCAGGCGCTCCGAGGTTTCCTTTCCCTGGCTGTGCTTTGTTGTGAGTCAGTCCTCTTGGCTAATGCTTATTAGGTGATTACACATCTCATTGTCAGTGGTTTTGCTGCCCTCTGAGGAGTATATTACATAATACATAAGCAGGAGCCTTCTCTTCACCCCTGAGCACCACTACTACTCTGTGGAAAGTCTGGGGCTTTACTGATTAATTTCTGCCCCAGTGGAGGCTGTTGGTACCCTAATGTCTGGCACCTATGAGAAAGTGCCCCTGATTAACCTTTTCCAGGGTGTGACCCAGAGCGTTCATACTTTGTAGACAGGATTTTTCCAGAGATGAGAAGAAGAACTCTGCTTTCTGTCCATTTGGAATTCAAAGCATGGCCTTCCTTGTCTCTCCAAGTAGCCTGTTTACACCACTTGACTCTTTCAGGTAGTCACATTTGGATTCCCTCAATGTCCCTGACGGCGGTGAAAGCCTGGTCGTGCTTCCTTGAGCTCAGTTGCAGAAATGAAGCAGTGAAGTTAATCATGGAGTTTGCTCATTTCCTCTGATGTGGACTCAGTGAGACCTTTTCAACAAAAAGGTGTCTCCTCAGAGATCACTAATGAGACGAACGGTACAGGCTTTGCTTTCAAAGCTGCTTTCAGCAGCCCCAACAATGCTGTGACTTGCCGTAGGAAAACGACTGGTGGTGCTGAATGAGAGGATGACAGTGCCTCTCTAAGCAGCACGAAGTAAACCTTAGGACAGTAGACCCCAGAGGAAACCAAGTATGCCTACTTCCTTAAGCACAGTTGGTCCTCACGTCAGGAAATAGCCTCTGTCATCCTAAAAATCTGTGTAGATTCCTAATGATTCTCAGAGATTAAACACTCCAAGTTTCCAGGGGTTTTGGTATTTTCTCACACAGTTTGTTTTAACTCGTGCAGGAACGCTGGTTGTACAAGGTGTGTCTTTTTTTCTAAATCATGTGTCCTGGACTTACTATATCTTGGCTCTTCTAAATGGTATTGAGTACTTTCCTAATTACCCTAATATGTAATTATTATTTTTTTAAAAATTTTATTTAAAGAGAAAAAAAAGCAATACAGAAAAAGGGTAGAAACAATACAGAACTTCAAAAAAAAAAAAAAAACCACCATAAATCACTAGTTGACAGACCACATATTGTCCTCCCAGAAATAGCTGTTCATGTTACAAAATTAAGGCAAACAAAGTGAACACACAGTGAAGCTGCAAACAGAAAAAAAAAAAAGGATGGAATAAAGCCAATTGAGACAGTATAGTGAAATTGGCACAGAACATCACAGCAGGTCACCAGGACAACAGTAATAGGCAACATTGTATATCTCGTTGTCTTCACAATAGTTGTTCTTATACTTGGTACAGCAAAATCAAAGAAATACACAACATTATACAACACATCAACACAGACTATTGAATAGAGCAACACCATTACTCAGGACAAAGCAAAACGGCGATAAAACGGCAATAAAAATATCTGCCTTCAGAGATAGTAGAAGGAAACTCCCCCGACTTGCTGTACCAAATATGGTCACCTCCTAAGAGATACCCAGATCCCTGGATCCCAATTGTTAACGGGGGTGGGGTGTGTGTGGTATGTTTGATTCTAAACCCACGCCCCGGTAGGCAGCAGGCTGGTTGCTGGTTGGCTCAGTGCCCTAAGTTCCAACATGGCGCGGATCTCAGGAAACGCTGTTACTTCTTGTTTCCCTGCCCTGAGGTGGCCACGGCTTGCCAGACCACAGTCACTTACCAGGGCGGCAGGCAGGTTACTGGTTGGCTCAGCGCCCTAAGATCCAACCCCTAATATGTAATTAGGAGGCCTCTATAGGATTCAGAACTCAGAGTTATATGAATTCTACAAAAACAAATGAAACAAAACAAAAACTACAAAATCTGAAAATGCAGTAAGTCCTTTGGGTTTTTTAGTTCACTTTTTGAAAATTTTGCGGTACATTGAAATAAAAAAACTCCTTGGGATAATCAAGGCCGTGGATTCTGGTCCCCTCTGTCATTTACTGTGTGACTTTAGGCAGTTGTAACACACAGTCAATGGATGGATTTGTCATGACCCATTTTAATTAGGCTATTTTTCTCAGTGTGTTTGAAATGACCAACATTTCTTGGGGTAACATGATGAAGCAATGATGGCTAAATGGCAAACAGAATTTTAAATGGTGACTTTTAAAAATGTAATTGAGAATGGGAGCAGATTTGAAATGAAACTTGCATAACGCTTGCTGTGTGTAAGCAGACTTGTCTACATATTGTCCCATAAAGCCATCAGGTGTCATCTGAGATGAGTGCACACTGAAGGCATTGCATTGCAAAGATGATTGTATTTTTGGCGAGGGATTTAATAGATTTGGATTCTGAGGACTCAAGAGATTATGTCCCAGCCTGAACTCTCTCATCCATCTTGTTGTCTCATTAAATTAATTTCCATTTGAACATGAGTAGAATCCCATATGGCTGCTAGTATGTGGGGTTTTCTCTGTAGAAGCAGCCTCTGCTTTATACTCACAGATCCATACTTGGAACTTTGATTTTTCTAATTAAGGATGACAGAGAGCATTTTGGTTTATCATCACATCTTCTACTTCTCTCCCATAGACTTGCTTGTTTTTGTATTCATTCATTCCTTCTCAATAAATATGTCTGGAATAATTACTTGTTTTCCAGCAGGCACTGTGCTGGATTGTGGCCCATGGAAATAAAGGTACAGTTCTTGCTCCGAAACAATTCATATCAGGGAGCGAAGAAGGAAACAAATAATTATGATGTTACAGAGAGAAGTCAGCTTAAGGAGCATTCCTGCTGTGGTTGTGGTTTCTGGAGGATGATCGTAGCTTGTTTCAGGGATCTCCACCAATTAATGATGGAGCTTAGGCTAAACTCACATGGATTCACTAGAATTTATATTGTGTTTTCTTTCCGAAAGGGCATGAGGGGCAAAATGACATAGGGCTAGAACACCTGGTTTCTAGTTTATGCTGTGCTTTTTATAAGTGATTGAAACAAAGCACTGAGCCATCTGAGTCTCAGTTATTATAGATCTTTTACAAATGGGAAACAGACCAAGAGATGAAGGTGGGGGGGATAAAATGAATTAAGATGTGTTATGTTCATGTACCAGCTCCCCACGATGAATGTAATCCTTGTGTACTGCAAGCACATACTAGTAAAAATTGTAAAAGGACTAATGTAAGCAATATAAATAAAAGCACTTTGTAAAATGAAAAGCACTGTATATATTAAGAGATTGTTATCAGGACAAATATGGTAGTTTGCTGCATGTATTCACAGGCACACTTTTCAGCTGAAGCAAAAAATTGGCCTGAGTTTTCTTTTTCCTGAATATATTTACTTTTCATTTTTTCTCTGAAAGGTTTTTTTTTCTTGATCATACACATAAATCACATTGTAATATCCAAAACAATTTTCCCTTTGACCTACATACCCAATCCTAAAACAATTGGCTTGTATTTAGGATTCTCATTTTGTATCTATGCATCAGCCTGAGAATGGCCTTGCAGGGAACAGTTTGTCAGAGGCATGTGCACTTCTGGGGCAAGGCTACATATGGCTGTGTCCCTACTGCACACAAAAGGAGACGCTCCTCCTCATACCCTCCACACACCATCTACCCACATTTGATATGTAATCTAATGACTCTATGCTAAAATTTCAACATGACTTTTGCTAAGAAGTATCACACCTTGGGACTATAACCTTCAAAACTTGATTGTGGAATAGGGACTCTTAGTGTTACCTTTCAAAGCATCATAGTCTATTAGTATAAGGTTTTAGGATTAAACAGTGTATTCAGCTTATGATATGAGTGGGTTAAATCCCATTATAAAGGTTAAGTAGTCTTCCATTAAGTTCCATCTAGTTTTATGTTGCTTACAACACAGGAGCCTTGGGGAATCAAACTCATGAACTCACGCTTACCATGAGGGTACTGTGCCACTGAGCTATGTTATTGGCCCAGGAACCTAATGTAAAATAATGTGTGATAAAGGCATAAATAAAGACAAATTAGGTAAATGATAACAAAATAGAAAGCAGGAATTATAAAACAAAGAAGAAAAATTCAGGAGTTAAAACATTAAAGCTACACAGGCTATTTTAAGTGATATAATTATCATAAACATAACGGTAGAGAAACTAAACATATTCAACAAAGTTTGTTCAAAATGCCAGGGGAATTTTAAAAAATACTGTAGGAAACTTACACTAATCTTTCAAAAATGGACAAACCAAGTAAAAGAAAAATTAGTAAAGACATAGAGACATTTTACATTGTTGATTTGTATATTTGTTCTATTTCCTTATCAAATCCAGTACTTCTGAGCCAGGGATTTTTCTACATGCTCTACAAATATGAACTCATTTTATCCTCATAACAATCCTGAGATAGGCATTTCAAGGATAGCGAAATCAAGACATAGAAAAGCAAATCTGCTTGATACCAGACAGGCAGTTGAACGGGAGGACTGCGTTTGCTGGTGCAGCTGTGCCTCTGTGTACCTGTACTATACGTGCATACTCGGATAAACCTTTGCATCTCATGGTGAAGGCTATTTGTGCTCCCATAGTTGGTTCTTATCTTCTTCCTCGACTTATGGAAGGACAGTACTTCACAGTGCTCTTGCAGGAAGGAAGGGTGATGTGATGTGTTATAGCCAGTGAAATGTGATTGATTGCTGTTAATGGATTAAATGCCAAATCATTCGACAGCTAGTACTCTTTCTCAAAATTTTCTTCCTTTTTGGTGACAGCCAGGAATTCAGATGGCAGAGCCTTGAGATGGAGGTGTCCTGAGTCCCTGAGCAGCCACCCAGAGAATCACAAGGAGCAGAGCTGCCCTGGAGTGAGAGAGAAATAAGCCTTTATTGTGTTAACATAATAAAAGGATCATGGGCACTGCAGGATTGCTTGCTTCCATTAGTAGGTATTGATCTACTAATGGAAAATTCACATTTTTTTTCTAATTTAATGGGATATCCATAAAACTAGATGATATGAGCCACATAGGACATCTTGGTAAATTTCCCAGAGGAGAATCATACAGGCACATTCTCTGATTCTGGTTCAAAAAAGCAGAACAAATATATATATTTCAGCCACATAGTATATATACATATAACATGTATATATCACATATAAAACTCACTATTTTTATTTTAAAGAGAATAAAACCAATCAAATCAAAACAGTGCAAGTGATGCAGGACTGTAAAACAGGATAATAGGAAATCAGCAATGGCTACTATAATGTCTCTTGCCTTCAAAATAGTTGCCATATCTTCAGACGTGGTAGAAATCAAACAAAACAGAACAGAATAGAACCAATAAAAACAAAACAATGAATGCAATAAAGGACTTCAAAACAAGATAATAGTAAATCCAAAATGGCTACCATAATATATCTTGTTATCTTTGATATAGCTGCCCATGCCATTGTATATAATAAAATTAAACAAGACAAAATAGAATAAAACCCAACTCAACAAAACAATGAAAATGATACAGAACTTAAAACAAGATAATAGGGAATTAACAATGGCTACCACCTTTAAAGCTCCTCCATAGATGCTACCTTGAATATTGTTACACTCTGAAAAGATGATCAGACTACCAGAGTTAGACCTGAAAAATCAATGAAACACTAAACACTACAAGCATTAAGTTGTATTTTTCCTCAATATCTATCATTGCAGCCTGTGTTTCTCTGGATCAGACAGTTGCTTACGGTGGGCTTGGGTGGATGGGGTGAGTGTGGCTCTTCATGTCTCTGAGCCCGCCTGCTGGAAGGGGCTGGCGTGTGGTTCTCTTCACAGTGGCCTGCACATGGTGCTGACTCACAGGGAGGGCTAGCTTCTTAAAACTCATGTGTTTTTTTTGAGACAGGGTCTCACTATGTTGTCCTAGCTGACCTCAAACTTCTGGGCTCAAGTGATTCTGCTGCTTCAGCCTCCCAAGTAATTGGGATTATAGGCACATGTCCCCACACCAGGCCCCATACAATTTTTGGTCGTGGAACTGGGTATTTAGTCCAGAGCCTTTGTACTAATTTGCATCCCCAAGCCCCGTCTCACTTTTTTCTTTTTTTTTTTTTTGAGGCAGGGCCTCAATCTGTAATTCAGGGCTGGCCTTGAACTCACTGTGTTGTCCAGGTGGGCCTTGAACTCACAGCACTCCTCTTGCCTCAGCCTCTGGAGTGCTGGGGTTACAGGCATGGGTCACCCACACTCAGCTCCAGCCCATTTTTAATTTTTTGCTTTGAGACAGAGTCCCACTAAGTTACCCAAGCTGCAGAATCCTTCTCCCTCAGTCTTCCAAGTTGCTGACATTACAGGTGTGCCCTGCTGTGCTCAGTGACAGTGAACTTCACATACATTCTTGTTTTGGTTTCTGTGACACCAAATTCACCTCAGATTTCTTCCTCTTTGGTGTTCACTCCTTCACTTTTCCTTTTCTGGCTTCTCGTCCTCTTTCTCTTAGCTTCTGAGTCTTGGTATGGGCTTCTTGTCTCTGTATATGTTTTTTCCTAGGAAATTCCATCCAGTCCTATAGTTGTTATATAGTATCTTTGTAAGTGATCATTGTGTCTGAACTTCTAAATTTATATGGCTGGCCATGATCTCTTTGTGAATTTTAGGCTCGCTTTCTTTCTTTCCTCCATTTTTTTTTAAAGATAGTGTCTTCTATGTAGTCCAGGCTGGCCTTGGGTTTTCAGTCCTCTTGCCTTGGTCTCCTAACGACTAGGATTACAGATACGTGCCACTGTGCCCCACGAGGACCCCCTTCCATGTCACATGACATCTCCATTTGTACAGCTAGGACAGCTCAAATCCAGAAGTCCAAAACAGCCAGTTTTCTCCTTGCCAATTCAAGTCCACCCCTCCAAGTCCTCATGTCAGTCAGGGAAACCACAGCCCACACAATAGCCAAGAAGAGGGCCTAAGCATTGCTCTTGATCCCTTTTCCTTACTGTTCTCTGCCTCTGCATCAGCTGAACCTACTGACTCCATCTCCAAAGCACATTTCCCATTTGTCCTCTAGTCCCTTTATATCCTCTCTGCCCCCACATCTACCATGTATTCAGTAGCCTTTCAACCAGGCTTCTGGATTCTGCTTACTCCTTGTCCTCCTGACCTATGTCCTTAATTGGTTCCCATCTGCCCAGTTTAGAACTGGGAGGAAAAAGGACAGTATGATACGGGGGTTCCCTTATAGCAGCAAAAAAGGTTGATTTGACTGTAAAAACAAAAACTGTAAGCTACAAGGTATTCTAAGTGAAGCCAAAAACAAACGGAGTCTTTGAGAAAACAGAGTTGATACCTATAATATCTAGAGAACGTTTACGTATCAATAAGAAAAAATAACCTGACTGAAAAATGAGCAACGAGGCTGGGGATTTGGCTCAGTGGCATAAGTGCCTGCCTGGCAAGTGCAAGTTTGCAAGTTTGATCCCCAGTACCAAAAAAGAAAAATGAGCAGCAACAATAAACTCACATGTGAACACACCTAAAAATATTCTCAGCTCTGCTCATTGTAAATGCTAATTAAAAAGTTTTGCTAGTCAAATTACCAAAAGTTAAGGAGATTAGTAACATCCAAGGTAATAACGAGGATGTAGTGTATAATCTTTCAAGTAGGGATGTCAGCTGGTATATTCTTTCAGGAAGGTGATCTGGCAGTGTTTCACTGCTGGGATCAGTTCTCCTGGAATGCTAGAATGAGCACACATACATGCACACGGGAACAGCTTCCATCATTCATGTCATGAACAAATACTTGTTTTTATTTTGAGATGGGGGTCTCACTGTTGCCTGGGCTGGCCTCAAACTCTTAGAAACAGTGATTCTCTTACCTCAGGCTCCTGAGAAAATATTTATTGAGAAGCTACTCAGGATGCTTTTCAGCAGTCATGGGACATTTACATAGGCCACCTTCAGGGTTGTAAGTGTCAACTTTAAACAGATTTGATCGTGGAAAAAATAGTTTCTTCTGGGTGTGGTGATGCATTCCTTTAATTCCCATTCTCTTGAGAGGCTGAGGCAAGAGAATTTGTCACAAATTTGAGCCTAACCTTGGCAATTTATTGACTTAGGATGACCCTGTCTCAAAATAAAAAAGGACTAGGAATGTAGCTCAGAGCAATGGTCTTGAGTCTAATTTTCAGTAACACCAAAAAAGTTTTCTTATAAAGTATAAAAATATCTGGAAATTCACCATATAGTTAGTTGGAAACTACAACATACTTCTAAGTAATCCACAAATCGAAGAGGTACTTATAAGCTGGGGATGTGCTAAGTGTTACAGTGTGTCCTTAGCATCCATGGGGGGCTTGATTTGATCTCAGCACCACTATCAAAAACAAAAAAAATTAGAAAACATATTGGATTGAATGGAAATGAGAGTGTGATATTTCAAAACTTGTGGGATGCAGTTAAGCCAGTACTTGGGAGAGAACAGCAGAGGGCACTTGACCTAAAAATGTGGGTCTGAAGTCAGTGATTTAGGTTTCCATATTCAGAATAAAAAAAGGAAATCAAGTAGCTATATAACCTGTAGCTCCAGCTATTCAGGAGGCTGAGAAAGAGGACCACTTATGCCCAGGAGTTCAAGGCCATCCTAGGTAACATACGGAGATCTCTCTCAAACAAAAATCCAAAGGTAACAGATGAAATAGAAATGAATAAAAGTGGGGAGGAAGGATGGAATCGGAATGAGAAAAAAGAAACTATTATAAGCCTATGTGTCAGAAACTAGACTAGCCAATGAGGATTTAACATACAAGGGGGATACGAGTGAGCAAAAGTCATGCCATTGTAACAAGTATTCTATGGGTGTGAAAAATGGAGAAATGAGGAAACTAATTTAGGCTGGGTGTGAGAAGCAGTCTTGCTTTAGGGAAGGAGTTGACATTAAATGAAAACCTAAATGTTGAGAAAGGAGTAAGCCCTTTTTAGACTTTGGATTTCTAAAACTGTAAGATAATGAATAGGTGGATTTTTTTTGTTTGTTTTTGTTTTTGTACTGGGAATTGAATTCACAACTTCAAGCTTGCCAGGCAGGTGCTGAGCTATATCCCCAGTCCCTAAATAGGTGTTGTTTTAAACCACTAAATCTTTGTTTTGTTGGTTTTTGGTACCTGGAGTTGAACTCAACACCTTGCGCTTGCCAGGCAGGTGCTTGTGCCACTGAGCTAAACCGCCGGCCCCAAACTGGTAAATCTGTTTTCCTTTTTAATAGCAGTAATAAGAGACAAATGCAATTCCTAAGGACTATACATCATCGTTTCTCCAAATATCTTTCATTCTTCTAGAACTTCCAAAGGAATACTTTTTTTCCCCTAAAAGGAGACAAACAGTTTTAATCTTTATAAAGACTTCTTAACTGATGGGACCTTGTCAGAATATGTAAAATTTTAAATTAAACCATTGAGTCCAATGAAAATTCTTAAAAGGTGGAATCCAGGCACAAGGCCAAGATGTTCTAGAAGTGCTCGGTGTCCTCTTGGAAGTCTGGCAAAGGCTGGGAAAGTCTGGAAGCCTGGAGTGCTCAGGGTCACAGGGCCAAACTTCTGCTTTTCTCCAGCCCTGTTCAAGGTGACCTTATGCAGGCATCAGTGACAACAACTGCCCGAGCCTCTCCACCCCAGAACCAATGTCCACCCTGCTGCTGCAACCCCTTGGGGATGATCTCACTGCATAACTGGCTTCATCTGTCTTCTTTAAGAGGGGTGGTCCAAACCCTCTTGTAGACCCCGCTTTGAACTTAGGGAAAGGTCTCCCTGACCAGTGTTTTTCATAGTATTGCAATAAGAACACTGGATTTAAAGTCAGTGCTTTGCATGGCTTTTGGTTCTATTTACTAACCTGTGTCAGAAAGCATCATAGAGTATCCCTGGGCTTCAGTTTCCTTATTTTCAGGGCAGGGATAGCATTTTCTCCTCAGAATTATTATATAGAGAAAAGAAAGACTGCAAGAGAAATGAATGCCAAGTGCCCTGCCCTTTAAAGTGTACCCATGCTCAGCCAGGTGACTGATCAGTGGCTGGTGCGTGCAGTTTGAAGGCCAGCAGCACTAGGTTATTTGTCGGGAACCCCAAACCCACAGGTGCTGTAGAGTCAGTGTGCGCATGGCAGAAAGGGCAAAACCGTGGAGCCAAAATACCAGTTGCCAGGGACCAGGTGTGGTGGGGGCGGAGGGCTTGAGACAGGAAAACGTTGGGGGTGGGTGGGTGATGGAAATTTCTATATTTTGACTGTGTACATGTTTGTCAAAACTTTGAATTATACACCCGAGAGAAATGAGCATTATGGTGTGTAAATGATACATCACTAAGTTAATTTTTTAGTTACAGTATAATGTGTTATATGTACAGCTGGCTCTCCATACATACCCATGGGTCACGTATCCATCTGTCGATTTCACCCACCCCTGAATTGTAAATATTTTGGAGGAAATTACCTCTGTACTGAGCACAAATAGATTTTTTAAATGTCATTATTCCCTAATTAATACAGTACGGCAACTATTTACATAGCACTTAGATTGTATTAGCTATGCTAAGTAATCTAAAGAAGATCTAAAGTATCGGGGAGGGTTTACGTCGTTTAGAGGCAATGCTATATAAGGGACTTGGACATCTGCATTTCGTTCCCATTGTGGTCCTGGAACCAGTGCTCCCAAGGCACAGGGACGACTGTATAGTCCCTTGGAAAAGGATCTAAACAGCATTCAGCCAGTAAATAACGTGCTCCAAATATTTGGCTTCTGGGTCACGTTGGTACAGCATGCAGCGTGACTTTCTGTTAGTACCGCGTGCTGAGCAGTTCCCTTCTAGAAAGGTCAGAGATTGCTCTGCCTACAGGAATAAGAACAGCACCGTGAGAGCGAGGAGGCGAAACCAGGCGGGCAACCCTTGAGCCCGGGGATGTTGAAGGGGTGGGGATGCAGGAGAGGGGGTTCCCGCTGTGCTCCCCAACCCCGGGAGGAGCGGTCCCAGCCTACAGGAGGTCCTTATGTCAGCACCAGATGTAATCTTATCCGGAGGAAAGTTTTAACTCATTGTTTAACATGAGTCAGACTTCTCTGGATCAGGATGGCCTGACAGACATTAGCTTAATTAAAACCTCAGTAAAGTCGCCTACAGACGAGGAGCAAGCCGAGGTGCTGGCTGGCGGGCGCCGTCTGCGCGCCGAGGTAGTCGGCAGCGCCCAGGCCCCCCGCGGCCCCGCCCCGTCTGAGGCTCCTCGCTCCTCATTG
This sequence comes from Dolichotis patagonum, assembly GCA_004027295.1. Taxonomy (NCBI): domain Eukaryota; kingdom Metazoa; phylum Chordata; class Mammalia; order Rodentia; family Caviidae; genus Dolichotis; species Dolichotis patagonum. The sequence goes on from PVJX010008617.1 coordinate 28,217, forward strand.
GCCACCGCCGGCCGCCCCGGGCGCCCATTGGCCGTCCCGACGCCCGCGGCTTCTATAAAAGGCGAGCTTGCAGGTCCTCTGGTGAACCAGGTTCGCTGTCAGTGGTCCCCGGTGAGCGAGGGCGTCTTTCCCGCGGGGCCCTGGGGTCACCGTCGAGGTTTAGGGGAGCTTGGGTGGCGCGAGGCGGGGTCAGAGACCTTTTTGGGAGGTTAAGGGCCGTCGGGAGTTGGGTCTGGTGGGCCACAGTGGTACACCTGTGGGTCTTTGGAGAGAAAAGACTCTACTTCTGGGTGTCGGAACAGGTTCTTCACCGGTTCTCTTATTTTACCTTCCCAACAAACTCTGTGAGATGGATAATCTGCATTTTATAGATGAGGAAACTGGGGCTCAGAGAAACCCAAACTTGTGTGACTGATAGCACGTTAGCACAAACAGGCAATGCCTGTCTTCTTTTCCCATCAAAGGGCAACATCTTTTTTCTTCTTCTATAAAGTGAACCCTCCTCAAACTTCTCCAAAGAAAAGGGAGTCTCAGATGCAAAGTCTCTCAGCATTGCACCGACCCTTGCTCCCGCCATCCTGCCAAACAGAAAACTAAGAGCCTGGCACAAGTCGACAAAGAAGTGCAGGTCCTTGAGGTTTGGATCTAGTAAATAGCCCAGGTAAGCTTAACCTGGATTAAATACAGCTGTTTGATATTCAGAGATTGGAAATAAACTGCTCATTGATGTTCTGCTCTGGTTACCTTGGGGAGAAAAAGAACAGAACTGAACTTTCTAACCTAGTGCCTGTCACTTGTCAAAGAGAGGTGGAATTCCAGTGTGTTTCTGTAAAGTTACAATCTGCCCTTTACATATTTTACCACTGGGGTCCATTCGTACATGTATTATTATTATTATCATCATATTAGGGTACCTTCAGGCAAGGATGTATTCTCTATTTCCGGTTGCTTTCCCTGTACCTTTGTTTTCTAAAATAATGTTTTTTTATGGACAGTAGCTGCTTTTGTATTTCATTTCCACTTTGCAACCCCAGCCCCATTTAAAAAAGAAAATCAAGATTCATTAGGAGATTACCCCTTGAAGCAGTTCTTCTTGCAGCTTTTAATTCCTTCTTCTAGAAGACTCTGATTGTGTTCCCCCCAATGAGATAAATTTAAATTTCATTTGTTATTGATTAATCTAAGGGGAAAAAAGACTTGGTTGGCACACAAACCCTCCGAGGGCTGATGATTTGATGTCCTTTTGGTCTGCCTTCCTTCTTTCCAAAGGTGTGTCCTGCACCCTGTGCATCTTTGGGAAGGAAAGGGAGTAAGTGAATGAGAAAAGGAAAAGCACCAGTTAGCACTGGCTGATCAAGGTTGCTTTAAAAAGAAAATACATACTTCCCAATGAGACACAGATTCAGATTAGCGTAAACCATTAGTCATTTTGCAGCCTTTTATTTACCAGGATAGAATTGTAAAGTTTTCCCTTGGAAGAGCGAAGGAGTGTAGAAGGTGGAGGAGAGAAAGGAAAATTGGAAAATATTAAGGTTCTGAAAAGAGCTTGGAGATAATTAAGTAAAGGAAAAATGAGCTGATGTGTTATTAGTTCTGTCAGGCAAAGTTATGGCCAAATTTTAGGAAAGATCAAAGCTCTGGAAGCTCAGCTTTTAAATTTATTTTTTTCCTTTTTCTTTTGGTTTGGGCAGTGGCAGAAGGAATAGGAAAAGGGTTTTCTTCTAGTTACTTAGCAAATGTTCCTTTTGAGAACTTTCCTTAAAAAAATGAATGTTTCAAAATCTTAGTATAGTACATCATTGCATCTCTAAATAAATCAAAATAATATAAATGCATTGGATATAATAATGCGCCCTCTACTCTGTGATCTCAGTCTTCTCCTCTTTTGGTCACTCATACTTTTTGGGAAGGCTGCCTCCCCTCTCACTCCTATACATAAGCCTATAAATTTCTCAGAGGCTGCTTGCTTTCTTATTTTTAAATCTTTTCTGTGCTAATAGTAATGATGGTGGTGCTCTTGTGAGTGTGATTAGGTTAAAATTCATTCATTTTATCATTAGTAATTATTTGGACCAGAGGAAATCCACTTTATTATTAAGTGGCCATTTAGGTTTTATTTTGTTTTTTTTTTAAAGACAGGGTCTTTCTGTGTAGTTCAGGCTGGACTTTCACTCATTATATAGCCCAGACTGTCCTTAAACTCATGGCAGTCGTCTTGCCTCAGCCTCCCAAGTGCTGAGATTATAAGCATGAACCACCATGCCTGGTATGCTTTAATTTTTAAAGCATTTCAAGTCAGACTGTTTTAGTTTCTGTCGAGAATAAATGGGCACAGCAAAACATAAACAGTTTTGGGAATTTAAAACAAGTCAATATATATCACATTTTTAAGTTGCATGTCTCAGTCTTTTCTTGATACCTGAAATAGCCTAATTTGTTTTGTAGAGAAAACATCAGAATACCCAATCATATCATGGTATTTCAGGATATATGAGAATTTTGGATGTTGTAAGTTCTAACTATTTGGTAAATAGCTATATTAGAAGGGTTGAGTAGCATGCCCAGGATCATACACTGATTGATGAACATCAGAACAATGATAACATATATCTGATTTCACACACCATGTATTTCATTACACAGTTTTGCAGTGTAGGTGGTCAAAAAGATGCCAAGGTAGATACCAGGTACATTTTCTGAGTGATATGGACTCCAAAGCTTCAGTTTTCTCTGTGATATAAAATGGCTGTAATTCATATCCACTTCCTGAAGATTTGATGATAATTAATTGGTATGGTACTAGTGCATGGCATCTATTGACATTTGACAAATGCCAGTTCCATTATCTACCTCCTCCTGCTACTCTTACTAAGAGTGGCTGGAATCTAGCCATCAGTAAGATAACAAATTACTTTTTTCTTATCTCCATACTCTCTGAATTTATGTGAAGTCCTTCAGTGTAGTACATACATGACAAACATTTGTTAAACTAAATTCCAAAGGTATCAGAAAGGCTACATTCTAAAACAGAAAACTGTATCCCACCGGCATGTTTACTATCAGACTATTGAGTATGACCATGCAGCTGAAATCAATTGGACTATATTTGACACTTTATTCTTTCAAGTCAAGTATGTCCTTCGGGGCTGCCTTCTGTCTTGTAAGGGACCCCCAAACTTGACAGAGTGTGGATTAAGGACACTTGATGGATAAAAGGGAAAACTCACAAAGGCTTTCTGATCAGAAAGACAAGATTGCTTGATGCCTCCTGACTTATTTTGTTGGCAATGAGACAAAATACTAGACCAATGACTGCATGAGGCTTTAGGGGGATGTCTAGATGAAGCCATAACATTCTGCCCCTGGCCACCCAAAAGACTCATATGCATCCCTTTATGCAAAAGGCATTTAGTCCATCTCTACAAGGTGCCTAAGTCATAACAATTTTAGCACTGCAGAAAAGTCTGAGTCCAGCGTCTTTTCTGAGGTTTAAGGTAAACTCTTAGCTGTGAGCCTGTGTATAAATGAAAAGAAAGTTAAATATTTTCCAATGCACAAGAGCATAAGATAAACATTCCTATTCCAAAAGGTATAAATAGAATGATAGAAAGGAATGGGATGAAAGCACGTCCAAAATCCAGCAGGGCAAACATCACGTCCTTTAGTTCCACATGCAGCATCCAAGGGAATGTGGCAAGGTGTATACTCCAAAGGGCTTGAGTGGCTCCAGGCCTATGACACTGATGGTAGTTGTAGTTCTCATGACTTCTCTCTTGGGCTAGCTTTGCTTATTCCTTGCAGCTTTCCTCAGATTCACATTTCTGGCTTCTCTAACCTTCTGGAATCTCCATTACACCTTTGGCTTCATACTCACAGCTTTACACACTGCTCTCTCAGGGACACACTGCCTGGCCTCCCAGCCCTTCTTCTGAAATCTGAGTGGAAGCTGTCCTGACCTCACATCTCTTGCACTCTGCGTGTACCTAAACCAGTGCCGCATGAATGATAGCAAGGTCTGCTGCCAGCAAGAGCAGTATCCGAGCTTTCTTCTCTCTTGGCCACAGGGCCGAGTGCCTGGATCACTGAGCACACTGAACCTGATCCCTAGGAACAAATACCTTAGGCCACCACCATTCTGGAACATAGTGCTCTGGGGCTCTCTTCTGAAAGCAGTCTTTTATTTTTGCAATTTTGAAGCTCCAAAGACTGGCATCCTACTGGCTCCTGTGATATCCTCTGGCTATCTTGTCTATTGTCCTCTTTCTTTTCAGCAACCAAGTTCTCCTCTGTTCCATCTTTGCAGTCCATAACTTTGCTGGTACTTCAAACTCAAAACTTTTGCTGCCCACCCTTATTTTTGAGGGAGAGTCTTGCTATGTAGTCAAGGCTCACCTTAAATTCACTACATGGCCCAGGCTGACCTTGAACTCACAGAAATCCTCTTGCCTCAGCCACCCAAGTGCTGAGACTACAGGTGTGTGCTTCTACACCCTGGCATGAACCATTTGTTATTGATTATCAACATAAATCTGGCTAAAAGCCTCTAACAATAACCTTGCCAATGCTTTCACATTAGATTGTCTTGAAAGCTCTTCTGCCAGATGAATTAGTCCACCACAATTAATCTCAGCTTCAGGATAAAGTCTTTGGGCATGAGCAAAATGCAGACAATTTTCTGTAAAGCATAACATGCACGGTCTGGAGTTCCACAGTCAGTGCACCCCTTTTCCTAACTGAACCTTGTGAGCCTGGTCTTTACTAGGTGTATTTCTATGAGTATACTGGTTTTCTGAGCTTAGACCAGAATATCCCATCAAGTTTAGCTTGCAGCATTCCAGGGGTGCTTCTTCAGCTGGCCAGTTTGCTTCTCCAAACCTTTTCAAACTCTTCCCATAAGCCAGTTCCAAAGAGTCATGAACTACAAGATCAGGTACAGTCATGGCAATGACTACACTTCTTTGGTACCAAAAATATCTTAGTTATTTTTGTTGTTGCTGCTGCTGAGACAAAATCATAGACACCAAAGTTAAAGGAGGAAATGTTTACTTCAGCTCACAGTTTGCAGAGGTTTCAGTCCATAGTCGGCTGGCTCCAAGGCAGGGTGGCATAGCAGAGGAGCGTCACAGCAGAGAAATGATTCATCCTGTAGCAAGCAGAAGGCAGCAGCAAGGAAGCAACAAGAGCAACAACCCTTACAGTCCATCTAGGTTGTAAACCTATTGATTGGTGCTACCTACACCCAGGGTAGGATTTCCACTATCCATATCCTTAATCCCAATATTACACCCTTAATTCACATTCACACACCCTAATTCAGCTGCCTTCAAAACTCCCCACATACGACCACACGAGGCTTTGGGGGGACATCTAGATACAAGCCGTAACATACCCCTCCTTATATCATTCCGTAGAAAAGCATTGGAAAGCCAGGACTTGGGCTTAACTCCTTTGTCTTTCCTTTGTCCTTTAGCTTTAGGGCACACTGGCTGTGTTGCTGAGATGGATGTAGATCAAGTCTGAATTCCCCTGCATTGCCCATCTGCAGAAATATCTGACTCCGTTTACCTTGCCTATGTGATCTCTCACTCTTCTGTAATGGTTGGTCACCTTCTCTTTTGTCTTTCACTTCTACATCGATTACTTCTCTCCCTCTTTTTTTCTTTCTTTAAGACATTATTGAAGCACATCTTCAAGGAGGCTTCTCTGAACAGATACTAGAATAATGAATATAGTCGCTGCCATCCTGAGCTACGATAGTTCTTGTTCTTCTGTGTTATCATTCTTTCCATACCAGAATTTCGGTTCCCTGAGGGGAAGGGGAATAATTTCAATCAGCGTTTCATTCATTCAGTGACATCTATCCACTGGCTCTTGTGTGCAGGGGCAGTATGAGGTGCTGGGGATACAGATGCCAAGGAAAAGCAATGTGATCCCTGCTCCCATGTAACACAGGCTACTTGGAGGAACAAAGTCCAGTCCCCCTCAAGACAGCATTGCAGCTGCCCCTGTGGCTGTTGTTATGAGTGGCAGGCAGAAGGTTCTGTGATAACTGGCACGGTGGGGAGCTGACTTGGACAGGTCAGGACACTGTCATCACCAAATCTGCTCTGAGTGACAGGCCACAGGTTTGGGTCAGTTCATGGGAGCAAGTGAAAGACAGTGGAGTCAGTTATATCATTTTAAATTGTTACAAGTTAATTCCATGAAAATTACAATAGGAAATCGGCAATTGTATTGGTCAGTTTTCCATTGTTGGGACAAAATACCATTCATATCTTAAAGGAGGAGAGGTTTATTTTGGTTCCCAGTTTAGCAGGTTTCAGTCCATGGTTGGCTGGCTCCAGGCAGAAACATGAGGTTGGAAGCACGTGGTGGAGCAAAGCTGCTTCCATCATGGCAGCTGGAAAGCAGAGCCCAGGGAAGAGTGGCAGGGAGAGAGACATATCCTCCGAAGACCTGCCTCCACTGGCTCATCTTCTCCAGCTGGGCCCCACCTCCTACAGCACATTCAGCTATGGTGGATTAAATCTCTGGTGACTATAGCTCCCCTATGATCCAAACACCTCTCCACGAGTTTCTTAATTCAGTCAAATTGACAATTAAGATTAATTGGAAACTGGGTGTGGTGGCATGTGCCTGTAATCCCAGCACGCAGCAGGCTGAGGCAAGAGGATTTCTGGGAGTTTGAGGCCAACCTGGGCTACAAAGTGAGCTGAGGGCCATCCTAAGCTGCATAGTGAGACCCTAAGCTGCATAGTGAGCTGCATAGTGAGACATCAAAAGGGGTGGCCCTGAAACAAGGCCAGCAGATTGCTGTAGCTGCTGGTTTCAAACAGGAGTCTAAAGAGAATTCTTTCTGTGGTCTGTTGGTCATTTCAGAACTTTGGAAATGTAATGGTCAATTCATCAGAAAGAAATAGCAGGTGAGTATGGCAGACTTTCTGAGGCCTGCAGGAGAGAGACCTCGGTGCGTGGGGACCTGCACTGTGCAGTTGACTCGGGGTGCCAGGAGAACAAGGAGCTCCTCCCCTTTCTGGGGGGCGGCTGTGGGTGTAGCCCACTATCGGCAGCCGGAAGGAGAGAGACCCTGGCGCGTCAGGACCTGCACCGTGTGGTTGACTCTGACACCGGGTGCCAGGAGAACAAGGAGCGCCTCCCCTCTCTAGGGGGTGGCTGTGAGCCTGCCAGCGCACAGGCTGAGAATCAAACATCTCATGTCATCCTGTCCCCCGTCCCATGTCTCCCCCCTCCCCTTAGCAAGTGGGAGCCAGTGAACTACACATCTTGTGAAAAGATTGGCTATGTTATTTAGTATGAGCTCCCCATATGCAAAGATATGGACAACCATTTGGAAGAAAACAAGAGGCAATCTGACAGATAGTGAAGATCTCTGGTTGTCTAGCTTTGAAATGTATGCTTTCTTATGTCCCGTTCTGTTCTGTTTTGTTGTGTTTAATTTTACCCCCTTTAAAATAAAATTTTAAAAAAAATTTTTAAAAAACATCAAAAGGGGTTGGGGATATAGCTCAGCAGCACAATTGCCTGCCTGGCAAGCGTGAGGTTGTGAGTTTGATCCCCGGTTCCATCAACAACAACAACAATGACAAAAGAAAAAAAACAACAAAAAAGTAGATTAACTGGCACAACCATTAGGAAGGCTTAGTATCTAAATGAAAATGAAACTAAATCCTCAATATGTTGTTTCCATTTATCCAATTTTATTTCTCAAGTGTGACTCTTAATTGAAAGTCACCAATGTAAAGTTATTGTACCCTACTTTTTACCCTTACAATATCCTCCCCGCCCCTTCTCTTTCCCGACACACAGTTGAATTTATAACCATGTAGCACTTGTAGACCAATGCTGAAAATCCCCTATGGATAAAGGGATTCCCTGGACAGAAAGTAAAGGCAACAGAGTGATACTAGAATTCTGATCAGCAGTTACTCTTGTAGCTCACAGGTATCTAGGGCTGGTCTTGCTGTTGAGTTTGCAAAAGAAATAGATGGTATTTCTCTCTGAAGGAGTTTGCAGCCTTGTTAGGAGGCAAGATGCATAGGAGCAAAGCATTTGGGGGAAGTCATTGAAGACCCAGTATAAGGAAATACCCAAATCATGATGAGGAAAGGGAAAAAGGAATGATAAAAAGAATTAAGCTGTGATGTGTGTGTGTATTGACTCCTCACAAGGAATGTAATTATGATGTGATGTAAACATGTACCAATAAAAAATTTTAAAAGTTGAGATAGCCAGGGATATAGCTCAGCAGCATAAGCACCTGCATGGCAAGTGTGAGGTCATGAGCCCCTGGTCAAAAAAAAGAAAGTTTCTATAGGAGGGGAGGTAGGATTTCTAGAAGAAGAGCACTCAGTGTTGGACTCTCAGGAAGATGGCAAGAAGCTAGCAGATCTGAGTCGTGGCCTGAAAGAGTGATTGGACTAGAAAAATGAATAGAAAACTACTGATTTGTATTGTATGTCTGGTACGTTGGAGGCCCTGTGCTAGTCATGCTATGAACTTATTTGGCCTTGTGACAGACTTAGAAAACACATCCGAGTCGGGTGTGACCTACATGCGACTGTAGTCAAGCACCGTTAGGCTGAGGCAGGAGGGTCGCCAGTATGAGCCCTGCTTGGGCAATTTAGTGAGATCCTGTCTGAAACAAACACAAAAAGGTCCATGGAAGTAGCTCAGCGTGAAGGCTCTGGATTCAGTCTTCAGCATAAACCAAACCCAGAACTATATGTGCATACTCTGATTTGGTAGGTAAGGAAATAGAGGTTTGGAGAGTTCCATGTGCCCCAAGTTATGGGGTACTATTGGTGCTACCCAACTTCACTGCGAGTCTTCTGTCTGTATTTTCACACTTCAGTTTCAGAGGGTTACTCCAGATTCATCATGATTGAAGACAATAAGGAGAACAAAGAGTATTCCTTGGAAAGAGGGAGAGCAACTCTTATTTTTTCCTTAAAGAATGAAATTGGAGGACTGATAAGAGCACTGAAAATTTTCCAGGTAAGTATTCTTCATATATCTGCCTAAAACTGTGCTAGGAATGAGTCTGCAACATGTGTGTTTAAAATATAAAGTGTTGTGAATTCTTCAGATAGGCTCTAGGAATTTTTAAAGAACTTATGTTTTTAAAATACTGCTCAGTTCTAACGAATTGTCAAAAGATTTAGACAATTCCTGGAGGAGTAGAAACAGCTAATAACCAAATGGAGGAAGGAGATTCACTTCACAGACTTCAGAGAAGAAAACTTTAATTAAACAAAATGTTAAAAATTAATGATATGCCCAATCCTATATATTAATGATATATTTGATGATAATATTTATTGACATTAAAATGTTAAACCATATTTTTGTGATAGCAAAGATTCTATAATTATACTCCTCTGCTATATGAGTTTCAATGCATTTAGTTTTCAGATACACCCTCAGTCTAGTTAAAGATAAATGGAGGATAAATTGGTACTGTATAATGTAGGGAAACTATCTGGTAAAACATACTTATGAGTCTTAAAATGTTCATTTTTTCTTTTTTTTGTGGACATGTTTTTTTTTTTATTTAGAGAAAAAAGAAAAACAGAAAAAAGTGTAGAAATAATACTTTTTCAAAAAAAAAGTTCATATTTTCTGCCCTGGTAATTCCACTTCCAAGGTCTGTTTTAAGGAAATATGTGTTGTTCTGGTAAAACATGAATGTTTACCGAGTGCTTCCTATGTGCCAGGTGCTGTGCTGGATACTAAGCATGTGGAGCTGAACAAAGTAGACACAGGATCTGCCCTCAAATAGTGTATAATCTAGTGGGGAAGATAAGATATTAGACAAACGAAGATAGTATTTAAAGAAGTATGTGTAAAAAGGGACTCAAAAGTACCAGGTGACAGCATTGATTTGGGGGATCTAACCTAGTTTAAGGGCCCAGGGACATAGAAGATTTATTTGTGGGAACTAAAAATTATACATAAACTGCTTGTCCTGTGGTAGGGGCAGGCTGAATCATGCTGCTAGAACACTGCTGTAGTTGAGCTGTTGATTTTACCAGCAGACCAGCTGACTTCACATCCTTTCTGTCACTTATTAGCTGGGTGGTCATAGGTGGTTTAGTTAATCTCTTTCCATTTCCCTATAAAATGAGAGAAATTCTACCTACCTCACAGTGACATCATGAGAACTAATAGAGTTTATATATTTAAGATGATTATAATACAAAGTAAATGATGAATAAAAGTTAAGTATTTTAAAAACTCAAGTTTATATCCATCTGACTTACTATTATATAGCTATTTGAAAATAATAATGCCAAGAATTAAAAAACTTACATATACAAATAATTTAAGAGAGTTTATGATGAAAAATATCAGACTTCTTACAATCCTCAGCTCTATTCTCTAATGGCAACTTTTAAAAAACTGTTTCTTTCCTTTGGCTCATTGATAGTGTATTATAAAATATAAATATCGCTCTCATATCTCTTTGAGTTATGAATTTTACACAGTATTTGTTTGTTGCCTATTATAAACAGCAATGTTGATAGTGTCTTTCTTTCATTCCCTTTCTCTGCTCTCTAAATTTGATAATTATATTATTTTTATTCTGTTGGTTACCTTTGGGTTTTTGAATAATTTACCTAATTCCTTCTCCCATCAGCTTTTATTTTTATTTTATTGTTACCCAAAGAACATTCGTGTATGGTTTAGAAAGCTGACCCACACTATAAAACTTATCAAGAGAACAGCAACCTTTTGCTCCATCTGTCTTCATTCCTAAGCCTCATTTAATTTTTTGATAACCATAGGTGCAGAGGTTGAGTTAATTATACTAAGCAAATCACATGTGCACTGCCTCCATCGATTTATGCAGTCACTTCCTGTCTTATTTTATTGTTCCATCTCAATCTCTCTTCAGATAGACACCTGCTGTAATATGTCTGATATGTACATTGTCTTATTTTATGTGTACTTTAGAATATGAAATATTTATGTGTGTGTATAATATTAGTAATTTACATACATGTAATGGTGCTGTAGTCATTTTTCCTACTCAATTCTGTTTTCATGCTCACTCATGCTGCCACAGGTACACCTCATTCATTCTTCTGACTGCTGCCTGTGGTTCTGGGGGCGCATCCCCCTACTTTACTTACCTTCAGACTGAAGGAAGCAGTCCTTTTGAGCTTTTCAAACTACTTTGCTAATAGTTTACTCACACTTATTTTGCTTCTATTTCTTGTTTGTTTTCAATTGTAGATGTTACCTATTGATTACTTCAATGGCAGTAAAGATCTAGGTTTCTTTATGTAGCTCCCTTTGCAGATGCCTCCTCAATTTCCCTCTTCTCATTTCTCAATGCACTTGAGAAATTTTCTTAATGTTCTTACACCCCATTTTTGTCTATGTCAATGTTTAGTGTTTTCATTAAGATTATGTAAACATTGTTTGAAGAAGAACTGCATTAACCACTATTTTCATGCCCTTCTTAGTAACTTTTCTCTCATTGCTGAGCGGGAATACCTGATGCCTGAAATTAAAGAGGAAAAGGTTTATTTAGATCACAGTTTGTGAAGGTTTCAACCCATACTTGGCCAGCTCCAAGGCAGAGTGGCACATGGCAGAGGGCAACAGTTCATGGTGGCAGAAGACAGCAAAAGCAACAAGAGTAAAAAAGGAGGAGGGGGAGCACGAGAGAAGACTCTTCCTGTCCCTTATATTGTGTGAAGGCCACACCCATCCTAGCACTCACACCCATAATCCCAGCATTAGACCACGAATCAGTCAAAAATTCTAGAATCCTGCTCCCATGACTGCATGAGGCTTTGGAGGGACAGCCAGACACAAACCGTAACAATACCTCATTTCTTATATAACAGGATTGCAGTGTAATGTCTGAGGACACAGATGTTGGAACTAGACAGCCTAGGCTCGAATTCCAGTTTTGACAGCTCTTAGCTGTGAGCCTTTGGATTAACTGCTTAACCTCTCAGTGCTTCTGTTGCTGTAATTCAAATAATTTAGGGGGAATGTCTCGCTTACTATCCCTTCTGTATCTGGATTTTCTTGACTTTATTTTTCTTCCAGATCAATTTATAAATTATTTAATTACATTTCCTCACCATAATCCATTGAAATTTTGGTAGTGTTCAACTTACATATTAATTTAGGAAGAATTGAATTTTCATCTTTTTCCCAAAACATAGGGTTTAGTATATACTAAGTATATACTTGTCATCATTTAGAAAATATTTATGAATGTATTGTAAAATATATAAGAAATAGGTGAAATGAAGCTCTCTTTTACTCCTGACCAGTTCCGGTCTATTTTGTAAATGGCTTTCTTCTATTGATTTCATGATAAATTCTATGCACCTGGATAAACTGCCTATGTGCTAACATCCCCTAGTACTCTTCTTTTTGTCTCATCCCTATCTTTGCTTGTATAGCAAAGTTTCTTCCACTCAGAATCTCTCCTCCTTTCCTTCTTCCTATTCTATGTGTCCTTTAATATTTATTTCAATTCCCAGATTTTCCATGAAACTTTCTATTCTCTTTAATTGAGGACATTTTTTCTCTTCGCTGAACACACCTGCATCTGAAGATGTACTGCTTGTGTTTTCTCATAGTCTTTCACACGTTGACCAACTAAACAATAAATCCCTTGTTTGTCTTGCCCTCTTTTTTATTCTTCACAGCACTTACCTAACTGTGCAGCTATTCACTGGGTTATTCTGGTTAGTGTTGGAGATTATCTTCTATAACACTCATATTTTAGATGAAAAACTGTTGAGGTCTTGGTTCTTATGTTTATTATTATGTCCTCAGTGCGTTTTCTCAGAACCTGTTATGGTTTGTATCTAGATGTTCCCTCCAAAGCCTCATTCAGTCATAGCTAGGGTTTTTTGGAGGTGGCTGGATCTAGGCTGTGTGATTCTGGGATTAAGTGTGTGATGCTGGGGTTAAGTGTGCCATTCTGGGATTAAGGGTGCCCCACCCTGGGTGTGAGTGCTACCCGTGGTAGCCTAGGTGGAATACAAGGGACAGGATGAGGCTCACTGCTGTCGCTTGCTGCTTCATTGCCTTGCCTTCTGCCTGCCCTGATTTGCCATAGACTGTTTCTCCTCTGCGATGCCCCTCTGCCAGGCCTTCCTGCCTTGGAGCCAGCTGACTGTGGACTGAAACATCTACAAATTGTGAGCTGAAATAATATTTCTACATTTAACTGTGGATGTTGGGTATTTTGTCTCAGTAACAAGAAAAGTAACCAAGACAATACCCAAACTGGTAGGAGAACTACTCTCCTTCCCCAGATCTGCATGTGTGGTACCTACAGCTCAGACTGATGTAGAAAAGGATTAGAAGAAGCCATCTGGTTCAGCTTGCTACTGAGCTTATGGGTATTAAGTACTCTGTATTCAAGCTGTTCATCTGATTTTATTTAATATATTTTTTCATTCAATGACTTTATTTCACCAGGAGTAACATTAATATCACTTTCTGAGAGCTGATTTTATTCGTGAGGATTTTCAAATATTCTTTTTATCTAGGAGACCTAGTGTTTTGATTTGAATTCCAATTACTTCTTGCTACCTGAAAAGTCTCTAACAGTTGTTACATTATTGGTTTTTGAAAGGTATGATGGGTTTTTTCAGACTTTTATTGCACAGTACATAATATTTGAGGGAAAATTATTTTGCTGTTGGCAGCTATAAAACATCTTTTTCTCTTTTGAGTTATTTTATAGGTGAAATTGGCTTTTTTGGTAATGAAAATAATTTCCCCAAAGACTATGTATATTTGATGCAGTTACATATCATTATTACCTCTGGTACACAGGAGAAACATGTGAACCTGTTACATATTGAGTCCCGAAAATCAAAGAGAAGAAATTCAGAATTTGAGATTTTTGTTGACTGTGATATCAGCAGGGAACAACTGAATGATATTTTTCATCTGCTGAAGTCTCATACTAATGTTCTCTCTGTGAACCCACCGGATAATTTTACTATCAAGGAAGATGGTAAGTTTGAGAAGTGAAAATGCTACTTAGGAAATTAAGTACCTATGTAAGTCTGCTCTTACATTCATCTTGAAGACATGAAGATAAAAATGAAACACTGTCTTTTGGTCTGGTCATGAAAGAAACACAAAATACAATTTCTCAAAATGCTAAAGAAAAATTATAAAGCAACATTCAATTAAGGATGAGAAAAGTGAAAAGGAAACCTTGAGTATGAGGAAGAATCAAATGATTACAAATCAATTACCTCTGAATTATTGAATGATCAGGCATTTCTTGATTCCACAGACCACCAGTTCACCCTCCCTGAGCAATGAGTATGTCTCTCAGTTCTCAGCATCTTTTGAGTGAATATTTAAATTCACTGAGAATGTTGGCAGTATCTGACAACTGTAAGGTGAAATGCATTAAGCACAACATCCCCACCAAAAGCAAGAGAAAGCAGCAAAGCCTTCTAAGGTTTCAGCTACTCAGATAGCAAAGATGGAGTTAAGATCTCCATTAGTGACAATGAGCCTTGTAGTTTATTCAAGACAGAAGGACAAATGGATAATTTAGCCACATTTTATATATGGTACTCAATCTACAATAATCTCTTCAGATTCTGTCATGATATTTGGAGTATAATCAGGGCTAACAGTCACCTGTTGTATATTCATACAGTTGTATAATTATTAAAATACTGATATACTTCCATGTTGGCTGTCAGGGAGCTGGTTCCTGGAGTTGCTTCCCAGCATGCCTGAAGCCTCTGTTGCTCTACATTCTCACCTAAACCCTCATACCTACCATTAACAATTAAAGGGTGCACCTGGCAGAGCAGGAGTCATGGACTTTGCTGGTGTCTGTCTTTACTGATCAGCTCCCTTGTTGTATTTGTTGTTAAATTTCTTGATTATCACTCCTGGATACAGGAGAGCAATTCACTGGAGCAAGCATTGAGCTCTAGTCCTCTTTTTTCCACTAAAAATGGAAATGTGTTACCTCGGGTAAATTACCTCACCTCTCTGGAGTTTGGCTATCTTATCTATGACATCCAGAGTTTTGTGGATGGCTACCTGGTTCATTTGACATTTAGCACACACCAGCACATATCTCGGATAATTCTACTAAGAAGTAAAAACACAAAAATATATAGTCCTTTCCCTAAGTCATTCCCAGGCATTCAAGAAAAACAGATACAACAAAGCACAGTAAAAACATCTAGAGTTACAAACAGTGTCACAAAAATCCAAAGAAAATGATATCTTTCTACAGGGAAGACTTTGCAGAATAAGAAGGTCTTGTTAGATTTGGGACTTCAAGGATGAATAAGATGTTCTCAGGAAGACAGAAAGGTGGGGTGGGTGCAGTGGGATTGAGACAGGTATTCCAGGTAGAAGAAGGACACATGTAAAATCCTGGAGTCTGATGCCTATCAGAGGAATGGTGAGATGAAGGTAGCAAAGACATTAATGAATTTCTAAGATTTCTCATCAACAGAAATAGATATTCAGAATTCTTATTAAACTTGCATCTTGGTCTGTAAAATTGTATATCCTTACTCTGCTTTTTTAGGATAGCTAAATATGTGGCATAAAACATTTAAAAAATCTTTTGGTCTGTACTTAAGCATGGTATTTCTCCAACACTTGAAAAATCTATCTGAACAATAAAAAATGTGTTTAAAACTAAAAAATTTTCAATCAAATTTACTTCTTAGTTACTTAACTTGTATAAATGTTGCTTCAATGTAAAAGTTAAAAATCTCATCCGAATGTATTAATTTCTTAATTTCTTCTTTGCTAGTGCCTTATTTAATGTCATCTTTTCAGTGTTTATTGGTTTTTTAACAGGTATGGAAAGTGTTCCTTGGTTTCCAAAGAAGATCTCTGATCTGGACTTCTCTGCTACTAGAGTTCTGATGTATGGATCTGAACTTGATGCAGATCATCCTGTAAGTATTTTTGTTTAATAAATGGTTTCATGCAAATCATTTAAATCAAACTAAAAATGAAAGGCAACATTTTAAAGAAAGTATATTTATAGACTAAATAGTATCTTGTTTTAATCTAGAGTTCAAAAAGCGTTAGGCTTCCACATTGGTGGAATTGAGACGAACTGCTGGAAAACCATATAATATTGGTTCCAAACACCCCTCCAACTCCATAAACATTGGAGTTCTTGTATCTTCTTAGGCACAACACGCTGTTTTTCATCTCTGTGCTTGATGTTGTTGCTGCTGTCATTTTTGTCCTCTACTGTCTAATCATCTATATTCCCCTCCTGAGGCTTAGCTTGGGAGTCACCACTGGGAAGCTTTCCTCAGCCACACTGTCCTGTTTCACAGTCTGGATTATGAGGGTCTCCTTTGAGTTTTCATGGCACTCTGTGCACAACTGAGCAATCTGAAAAAGTACTTACATTCTTTTTTTTTTTTTTTGGCACTGGGGATCGAACTCACAACCTCGCACTTGCAAAGCAGGCACATATGACACTGAGCTAAATCCCCGGCCCAGTACTTACATTCTTATAGGATAACTGGCTCATGTAAATTCCTTGAAGCCCCAAATTAGGCTTTGTTCATTTTTATTTCTCAAGATTTTTAGCAGAGGGCCAGCTGCATAGTAGGGACTCATGAAATGTATAGAGATGAGTCCTAGTCTCTGTTTTCAGGAATCCTCTTCTTTCCTGTTATTTCACACTGTTGGCTGTTTGTTTGTAGACTTAGATTTTTGATCCCTTATTTTATCTACTTTTTTCTTAAATATTTTTCATAAATACCAATTCTATCAACTGTCTTATCTGTTTTTGTATTACTGCCACCATTTGGTTCTGCATTTTGTGGCAAAATTAAGGCTATATTCAGTTGTCATTATTTTAAATTTTAATTAATTACTATTTTAGTATTGTTATATTTTGTGGGGTTGGAGATCAAACCCAGGGGCTCAAACATGGCAGATAGACTCTTCTACCAACTGTAACCCAGCCCTACTTATTTTATTTTATTAATTGCTACCACAGGTATATATAACTAAAGATATGGTTGAATGATTAAAGAAAAAAATACAAAAACTCACCCTTGGGAAAGGCCATCTATTTAACTAGGGTGGTGTTTTCCCTATTCTTCAAACTATCCATCTTTGTGGTTGCTATGGTATCTTTACCTGTATTTATTTTTGCAGCCAGGAGAGTGCAAAGTTGTTATGCAACATTGACTTCAACATCAAAAGGATCATAAATCTCAGAACAATACTTGCTCATAGTAACAATTATGTAGTCCTGTAATATAATATCTCCAGTAAAAATAATGAAGTGTTTCCTAAATACCATCTTTCAAGTAATTTTAGTGTGAATATTTAAAAATCTATGTTTGATTATCAGGGCTTCAAAGACAATGTGTACCGTAAAAGACGAAAGTACTTTGCAGAGTTGGCTATGAATTATAAACAGTAAGTACATTACATATGATGAAATTTCCAACTTTGAGATCATTAAATAAATCAATACAGCCACTTGTGTTTACTTTGTAAGTAGAAAATAACTGCTACTAGGCCCTGACTGCTAATTCAGAATACTTCCTCCCTTTCTCTCATTAGTGGGGACCCCATTCCCAAGGTTGAATTCACTGAAGAAGAGATTAATACCTGGGGAACTGTTTTCCGAGAGCTCAACAAACTCTACCCTACCCATGCCTGCAGAGAGTACCTCAAAAACTTACCTTTGCTTTCTAAATATTGTGGCTATCGGGAAGATAATATTCCACAACTGGAAGATGTCTCTAACTTTTTAAAAGGTATCAAGCTAATTGATCTTTGTAAGGGGAATGTTAAATTGTGTTTTAATCATGACATCATGTTTAGCAGAGGGATAAAATGTAGTTATTTAGGAGCTGAGAATTTTTCTGCACGGGTTCCTGGAGTGTTGCATTCGGGAACTGACACTGGGTTTGAAGAGAGGTAATAATAACCTGGAGCAAGAGGAGAGCAAAGTGAGGAGAACTGTAAGGGAATTTTGAAAACTTACCGATAGTAAGATTTGGAAGATGTTTAAGGTGGTGATTTAGGAGGGCTATTAAATATTTTAATATTTGAAAATCATTTTATATACTAGAGGTAATAGTATGTGGCCCTAAAAGTAAGGGACTGTTGGATAGATATCATAAGCTTCCACACAAAGTGGAGAGTGTCTGGTTAAATGAGCCAGGTGAAATGCGAGAGGCTCCTGAGCTAGTCAGTTGCCCAACTGCAGAGACGTCCTGCAAAAGTGCCACCCCCACTAGTCAAAGCTACTGGTATAGGGAATGCAGGCATCTGGGGGAAGGGTGGCCTACAGGATTTCTGAAGCTCCTTTCTGCATTGAGATTCTATTGTTTTTGTAAGAAAGATGAGCAAATATGTCTTGGTTACTTTTCTCTCGTTGCTGGGACAAACTACCTGACACCCAAAATGAAGGAAAGAAAGGTTTATTTATCTTACAGTTTTTGGAAGTTTCAGTCCATAATCAGTTTGCTCCAGGGTAGGGCAGCATGGCATTGGGCAACAGTTCAAGACAGAGCAGCCAGAGCAAACACCAGAAAACACAAGCCCCTTTTCCTTCCTTACATTGTACCCAAACCACCCCTGCTCTTCAGCATAGGTGTAGCACTCACAAAATCCCCTTGCCCTCCTTTGCACAGGATGAGGATATTTACAAAGTAACAACCCTGGCTCCCTGCTGAGTCTCTCAGTTAAACTTCTAAACTTCTCAAGTTGACACAGTGCATCAACCATAACAAACTAGAAGCATAAACAGAGGGGAAGTTTATTTAACAAATTTATTTAAAAATTTTTATTTTTCTAATTTTCCATACTCATTTGATTGAGGCCTCTTTATTTTTTCTAACTGACATAGAAAGTAAAATGAGCAATGAGCTCTAGGGTCAATAGCATTTGAGAAAAATAAATATCTGCTGTTATCTCAGGAGATTGGAGACCTTAGTGTAAAAAAGAAGTTATATTTTTGACTGAAAGGGCTTACTATCTTTCTTTTTGTCTTCTTTCTTCCTTTCTTTTTAGTTTCTCTTCATCATGGTTGAAGTTACTCTTGAGTTTTTTATGTATACTATTAACAAAAATCTACATATCCATTTGACACCTTAACTTTCATTATTTAAAAACTACCCATAAAATTAAAAAGAACTGAATAGGAAAGGGCAATATTTTTTGTACATGGGAAGACTTTTTTTTTTTTGGTGCCAGTGATTGAACTCACGACCTTGCGCCTGCCAGTCAGGCATTTATGCCCTTGAGCTAAACCCCCGGCCCCCAGGAAGAAATTTTACAAGTGGTTACTATAAAAACAGCTTTTAAAACATAGTATAATGCACATGACTTTAGTGGGCTTACAAAGCTTGGCAACTCGGTGCTACAAGAGTTTTTGTAAATCAAATTTGCATGAGATTTGGAGGCTAAGCTACAAAGCTGTTCTCTGGAACCTGGGCTGGCTGCAGAATGTGTTTGCTGAGTGCGTTTCAAGGGCAGGTGTCAAAGAGAGATACCAAAATCAAAAGACAACCCAAAGAAAGCCTCAGATATAAGAAGGTATAATACTCATGCTGCCAAATATGGAAGCCATTAGGCACATGTGGTTGTTTAAATTCCAAATAATTAAATGAATTTAAGTTAAAATGTCAATTCCTCAGTTATATTAGCCACATGTTAAGTGGCTACATATGTCTTGCTGGACAGCACAGAATGGAACATTTCTGTCACGGTGAGAAGCTGCTGGACAGCGCTTGCTTCTCAGAATGGGACCATCCAGCGACAAGACACCAGGGAGAACTGGATGGAGTACCAGGGTTGTAAAAGTTTGACATGAGGGACAAGACTGGTGCTTACAGAGGTTCTCCAAGCCACTGACATTTAGTGGAAGATATGTTTCACAGCATAGGGTGGCTTGCCAGTTGGAGAATGGCAAAACATCATCCAGTGTAGACAAAATTAACTGCCAAAGACAGTACTAGCTAAAAATGGCATTGATTACAAAATGGTTCTGATCTACAATAATAGGTTTTTTTTAGCAAGCGTTTGTAAAAAGAAAGTGAGCCGAAGGAGACAGCAAGATATAAGATAAGGGGGCTGGGCTCTCAGCCTTCCTTTATTATTTACTGTGTGTCGTCAAGCATATTATTGTCTCTTGAGCTGTCACAGTAAGGAGAAAATCTTTAGCTCATGTTATATACCACAGGAAGATGTGCTTTGTAAAAGGTCTAACTCACTGCCTGGCCACAATAAGTACTTAATAATTATTTCCTTTTAACACATGATAAATTTTAGTTTCCATGCCCTCTGTCAAAGTCTGCATATGTAATGAAGATTTTCTTTCTTTTTTTTTTTCTCTGCCTTACAGAGCGCACAGGGTTTTCCATCCGTCCTGTGGCTGGCTACTTGTCACCAAGAGACTTCCTATCAGGTTTAGCCTTCCGAGTTTTTCACTGCACTCAATATGTGAGACACAGTTCAGACCCCCTCTATACCCCTGAGCCGTAAGTTACCTGTCAGCCGTTCCTTCCTCAGGGGGCTATTTATAATAATGGTACCCACTTCATGGATTTTTTTTCAAGGATTAAATGAATTGGCACATGTGAACCATTTAGAATAGTGCTTGGCTCATAATACATGTTCTAAATGTTAGACATTATTCATATTATTAATCAACAGCCCATTCAATGACAGGTGCTCATAGGGCTCATACTTCCATGGGGAATATGAATAATAAATAAATAAATAGATGTATATGTATGGGGCTGGGGATTTAGCTCAGCAGCATAAGCACCTGACTGGCAAGCTCAAGGTTGTGAGTTCAATCCCTGGTACCAAAAACTGTATATATATGTTATGTCAGACAGAGATGAGTGCCATGAAGAAAAGTAAAGGTGGGAGAGGAGATGGAGGTGTGTATTTGGGTGTTACTATTATGTGAAGGATGATCAGAAAGGGCCTTGATGAGAAAGTGACATTTGAATAGGGACCTGATTTGGGTGGGGGACCTGGGCCATAAGCATGTCTATGGGTATCTGATATATAAGTTGTGTCTGTAAGTGGCCAAGATTTTGAATCGCAATCATTTCTTTGTTTGGTTAGTGTCCTTTGAGAATCATTACCACTTGATCAACTAGGGCAGGCGTAAGATTGACTTGTGATTTGATTGAATGATTATGCATTGATGCTAAGCATCTCAGTGTGATAAACTTGTTCCTCTATTTCAGAGATACCTGCCATGAGCTCTTAGGTCATGTTCCACTCTTGGCTGAACCTAGTTTTGCTCAGTTCTCCCAAGAAATTGGTCTGGCATCGCTTGGAGCTTCAGAGGAGGCTATTCAAAAGCTGGCAACGGTATAAATGTGGGAAAAGCCATATAGTGCAGTAACTCTCGACTGGGTACAAAGTATGAGTATTTGTGTAATTTAAAATTTCATATTGAAGATAACAATTAGAAAATTTGCCTTATATTTAACTTAATTTTTTTGGGGGGTGTCGGAGATTGAACTCACAACCTCATGTTTGCCAAGCAGGCACTTATGCTGCTGAGCTAAACCCCTGGCCTCATATTTAACTTAATTTTAAAATAAGGTGTATGATTGAAAAGGTACTCAGAAAGGATATAAACTTTAAAAAAGTAATTTTAATGCATAGTAATGTATGCATACTAATGTATACTAATTTGTATACCTTTTGTCTTCCAATGAAAATGATAAGCTCTATAAAATTATGCTAAAAGCATTTTGAGCACTTGATACAAAATACTGTTCTGGAAACAGAAAGATGAATGAGTTTTGGTTCTTGTCTTTAAGAAGCTTATATCCTACGTGAGGATTCAGTCATGTTCAATGGGATTCAGACTATGGAGCAGTTTGGGAGGGCAGAAAAATTTGGGGGAAGGTTTCACAGGAAAGGGGCCTCTGTACTAGCTGGTGGAAATGAGTACTGTAGTATTCTCATGTTCCAAGAAAGGAAGGAAGAGCGTCTGAGGATGAGGCTATACAAGGAAAAACAAGGAGGTACTTAGCAAGCCTGGAGAGTGACAGGAAAGCGGAGCAGAGTGTGGAAGGGGAGGGAGTGTGGTGTGAAATGGGTTGGCTGGTTGGGGCACGCTGCTGAAATTATGATTTTGAGGTTCTGGGAGCTTCTGAGAGTTTTTATAGGGTCCTTGAGGTTAAAATCATGGATAGGTAAAATCATGGATAGGTAAAAGTGGAAAATGGGCTTTAATCTAACAGATGGAGTTCATTGGCAGGGTTCTGATTCCACATGGTTCCTGAACTTTAAGAAACTACCATCTGTTGAACTTTGGTATATTTTAAAGAAGCATATTCATATCTATCTGAAGACGCTATTAAAACGCTCTGCCCTTTTCCAACTACATAACTGTGTGAAGCCAAATTTTCTTCACATACTTTAACCAAAACAACATATTGTGACAGGTTAAATACAGAAGCAGATAGGACAATCCATCTGTCTTCTGGCCAGACATTAAAAAATGTCTAGCCAGATGCTGAAAAGATTTGTAATAATGTTGTTAATTAATCCAATTTAATCATTCCACATTGTGTACCCAATATTTATATATGATTACACTTTATCAAAAGAATTAAAATACAAAAAGATTTTAATGATGTAAAACAATGCCACTTTTGGAAAAAATGACTTTTATAAAAATATTTTTTCTTTTGCCATAAAATGGTATACAGTATTGGCAAGTAATATTTAAATTTTTCAGTTTTAATTTTTCATATGGTTAATATAGTTAGCTATAGCTTACACACAGAAAAGACCCTTGTAGTCTTTAGTAATTTTTCATTGTATCTAAGAATCTTCAGAACAAGTTTGAAAAGTACTGGGTAGAATGAGGCCAAATTGTGGAAAGACTTGTGACCTAGGTTGGGGTTCTTGGGCTTTATTCTAGAGGTACTTTGCATCAGTGACTAAGAGTTGAAATTTGTTTTATACTGAGTCATATGGGATGCAAAATAATACTGATGTCTTTTTGCAGTGCTACTTTTTCACTGTGGAGTTTGGCTTGTGTAAGCAGGACGGGCAGCTTAGAGTCTTCGGTGCTGGCTTGCTTTCTTCTATCAGTGAGCTCAAAGTAAGAGCTGTAAATTTTTGCAGATAACTTGTTCACCAAATATAATTGCTATGACCTGAAATAGTTTTTGTATTTGAACAAGGGCCTCCTATGGAAAGTACTTGGGGTGACAGTAAACATTTACTTTTTAAATTTTAAATTGTTTTATAAGTACACATTTGCAGTGCATAATGACTACAGTCTTCATGGGGAGTTGGTGCATGTACATAAAATATCTTAATTACTTTAGAAACATTACTTAAAGACATTTTTCTTGGGCCCAGGTTGCAGCAGGGCCCCTGGAGGTGTGACCAGGAAGGGCACTCTTGTCCCTGGCTCCTCTCTCTCGTCAGCTTTTTGGCTGCTGTGGGCAGCCTTTTTCTCCACTGTCTCTGCCTTGCCATTTCTGCCTTGGAGCAAGCTTATAATACAAAAAACTGTGAGCCAAAATAAATCTTTCTTCCTTTACAAAAAGAAAGACGTCTTTCTCTATTTCCCAAGTTTTCTGAATGCACACAATCTTTAAAACAAAACTGTTTTTGAAGCTTTTGCTTACAAAACTTTCACCACTCATCATTTGTGGTGCACTAGTATAACTTCTATACTTGCTAGGGAATTATTTGAGATTTATTATTTACCCAGTGAATGAATGAACTTGTTTGTTGAGTAATGGCTGTGAAGCACTGTCCAAGTTACTGTTTTGCTATCCAGGAGCCTGCCACCTAGTGGTGAGCATAAGTTAAGTATAGGAGTAACTATACCCTTGGGTATAGAGTAGGTGCCACAATGCATAAATAAATAAATTTCCATGGGCACCTCTGAAATGGAAAAGAGTTGGAATAAAGCTACAGAGATGATCTTAGGACCTTTGTGAGGACTCTCAAGCCATTTGTTTTGTTGAAGTCAAATATGGATTAAGTAGAGATGTAGGAAAGAAGTTTGAGGTTGTAGGTTAGGGCATTTGGATAAGTAATAAGTGTAGAAGTGTACAACTCTGGCAGTTGTGTGATCTATGAAAATAGATAGTATTCTCTGATCCACTGACTTTTTGTACTCTAGCATGCACTTTCTGGACATGCCAAAGTAAAGCCCTTTGATCCCAAGATTACCTGCAAACAAGAATGTCTTATCACGACTTTTCAAGATGTCTATTTTGTATCTGAAAGCTTCGAAGATGCAAAGGAGAAAATGAGGTACAGTATAGCTTCTTCATTTTCTTCTGAAATAGTTAGGTCTAGCAATGGTAACAATCAGGTAAATTGAGAAATTGGTTTCTTCCCATTCTTTTCCATCAGAAAGTTTACAGTTTAGTAGAAAAAATAGACTATATACACATTACTATATAACAATAGGGAAAGTGACAAGAACCTAGAAGAGGTACGGATGAAAGGTTGTTCTGCATTTTATTCCAGAGGGAAAGCTTAGAGGCATCTGAGACAGGTCCTGCAGAATAGACAGTATTTTAGATATGTTAAATTTTAGGCTAAAAGTACATTTTAAATATTAATGAGCTAAGTATGTGATTAAGAAAGGAAGGAGGATATTGGAGGCAGAGACACTTTTGAGGAGATTCTTGAAGTACTTCTGGAGAAAGTAAAAGCTTGAACTAAGAGGTAGCAGGAAAAGGAAGGACTTCATAAGCAGAATCAGCAAAACAACATTTGATGGAGGAGACTCATGAGGTCACATAGTGAGGATAGAGATAGAAAGAGATTGAAGACATGCCTGTATCTTCCAGAGATTTACTGTAGTTGGGGAGGTAGGCCATACATAGAACAGAGTAACGATACCAGCAAGGCTTTCTCTGGCACATATGGCACCTTTGTGCAAATCAGAAGTGGCCCCCTCTGGATAAACCAGATGGATTGCAACCTGGATTTCAGCCCTTCCTCATGCACAATTCTCCTCAGCTGCATAATTATCCCTGTGGGTCATGAACATGCTTTTTCTTGTGGTACTAAATGGACATTCAGATGGTGACTTGATAAAGGGGGTAGAACTTCGATGCTTGAAGAAAGGGTAAAATTTGAGTCATTCAAGAGGAGAGGAGGGTAGATAATAACACTCTAAATGGAAAGAATATATATTTTCTGGAGACAGGGCTGTTCCTGGCCTCCTTGTGTGCATGTATATATACAATTATGTAAATAAGGCGCAGCTGGGGAGTCTGTTATATTATGTGGCCAAGTGTCATTATGTACAGATACATGTGCTGCCTTGGTTGGCATCCTTAGTGTAGTCAAGAGCTGTCTAGGACTGGGGGGAATAGCTCTATGGTAAAGTGCTTGCCTGACTTGTGTGAGGCCCAGGGTTCAATTCCCAGCACTACAGAAAAAAATGCATGAAATGTACACAGTAATAAATTATTAAGGAAGTTATATAGAGGATCTTTCACTATTAATGTCAGGGTAGATGTATCAGTGCTACTTTAGGTTTCCCACCGGTTGGATTCCAGGGGCTCTCTGCACATCCAGGTAAGGAAATAGATGAGATTGTTGCACATATCTAATAAAGATTTGTCTTTTTCCTCATATGCGAAATAGGCATTCGGTTGTTTGTTTTCATCAATGCTCCATCGTCAGAAGTTGATGATCTCTTCTTTGTTTTCTTAAATAGAGAATTCACCAAAATAATTAAGCGTCCATTTGGGGTGAAGTATAATCCGTACACTCAGAGTATTCAGATCCTAAAAGATGCCAAGAGCATAACCAGTGCCATGAACGAGCTGCGGCATGATCTTGATGTCGTCAGTGATGCCCTCACTAAGGTCAGCAGGCAGCTGAGTATGTGACAGTCACCAGTCCTAATCCAGAAGGCATTTGAGCATCAGTTCAGAGCCTGTGGGCCAACAGTTACTTTTCCTGAAGACCTGATTCTGAGTGGACAGCAGCTTCTGTCTAAATAATATTCTCTAATCTCATTCCTTAATGAATCACTGGTCTCTGAAAATGTGTAAAAGGTGTACCTGGATGCTCTGTCCACCACTTTTTCTTTTGGTCTTTGTTTTTTGGTAACTTCCGTAGTCAAATATAATTTATATACCATAAAATTCACTGACCACCTCATTTTCTGAGATCAGGTCTTGCTATGTACCTCAGGCTGGCCTTGAACTTGCAATCCTCCTGCCTCAGTCTCTGAAGGACCTGGGATTGCAGGTGCATTCCCTCAAACCCAACTGACCACTCATTTTTAATAGAGAAATTGTTTGGTCCAATGAATAGACCTAGCCTCATAATCACTCTTTTTTCTCCATCCTTCCTGAGTAAATGACTGTTCTAGCCACTCAGAAGGTTGGTGAATGTTGTGAATTCACCCCATATTGTCATACTGTATCTGTTACTCTTTGCTGAATTTGTATGAAGCATGATTACATTCAGTCACGTACCTAAATCAGCCCTGTCTGCAGCTAGCATGGTAAAGAGTTCTTACAGAGCGTGCCCAGCAGAGTGCAAGTAGTTCAGGTTTAGATGTAGTGTCTTACAGGGAGATAACTGGAAAGGTTGATAGGGGTGTAATTCTTAAGAGCAGGCTATGAATTTCACACTTGATTTTGTAGGCACTAGAAAGGCTCTTCCCAAGTGACCCTATTCGTTGAAATGCTTTCCTTCCTATGACGTTGTATTGTACTGTTTTTTTCCTAGATTATCTGTCCTACCTAGGAGACCCACGGCACATTGGTGGCCCTGGACTCAGACATGCAGTCTGGGGATCATAGTAGTATTGTCCTCAGGCTAGCAGGAGGCAGTGTTGTCAAAGGGAGAGTTCAGACTGAGATAGTGGAGAGAAACACACAATAAAAGTTGAAAAAGCAAAAGAGCACTTGATTTCTGGGTCCATAAATAAGAAGGCAAAAAGTAAGGGCAGAGTGGGTGGGAAAACGATGGAGGAAATGGAATGTCAGAAGTTTGTCACAAAGAATATTTTAGGTCTGAGCCCATACATATGCAAGCGTTTCAAGTATCAGTTTTTTAAATGTGGTGTCAGCTGGGTAGCGTAGGGCTAAGTAACTGTGTTACTTCTTCATTACTATAACAAAATACCTGTGATAATCAACTTCAAGGAGGAAAGGTTTATTCTGGCTCACAATTTTGGAGTTTTCAGTCAGTGGTTGGTTGACCTTGTTGATTTTAAGCTGGTGATGAGGGTGCAGATGGTGGGAACATCTGCCAGAGAAAAACCATTGACCTTATATTGGGGTAAGGGAGAGAGGAAACAGACCAGGGCCCCACAGTCTGTTCTAGGGCATACCCTAGCCAGAGCATCTCCTGCTAGACCCTACCTCTTAGTTTCCACCACCTGCCCATACAGCAAGCTGAGGCCTAAGCCTTTCACACATGGGTCCTTGGGGGCCATTCCAGATGCAAACTATAGCAGCAGTTGTGCTATAAATGGATTAACCTGGACATCCAGCAATACACCAGGCCTCTTTAAGTTCCTGTTTTTCTTCCCCATCCACTAGCTAGAGCAGTTCCTCAGGTTTCTGTCTTTAGTGCTCTTCCTCTCACGGTCTCTTCATGAGGATTGTCAATCACACCCTTGATTTCAGGTTTAATTTTGGATTACTCACATATTTGCAGTTTTAATTCTAACATCTTTCTTCAGTTTTTGCCTCTTAATTCTAGCTACCTGCTAGTTATTTCCATCCAGCTGTCCCACAAATTAGGCCAATGTTGTACAGCTTCATGTGTCCCCATTCACATAGAATGAAATTAGCTGTGCAATGTGGCAAACCTGCCCAGTAACACATTCAACAGGTACAAAGAGAAGCTCAGAATCAGTGGAATATTCACCCCATTTGCTTTCTCTTCCAGTGATCTAATTTCTGCTGATGGTGTATTAAGGGTCATATTTCGGTTTGTTGTCGTGGTTTAATCAGCTGCTTAAGAATCTCTACCCTTATTTTTTCACATTAATAGTCAAATTGCATACCACTTAACATGCTTTATTTCAAAAGGCCACTAGATTTTTAATAATAAGATTTCAAAAGAAATTATAAAAAATTTTTTAAAAACCAAATTTCATTTCATGTCATATGGGGAAATAGAATTTGGAAGAGTAATTCATGTTATTTCAGTTCTTTACTTATACATTTTAATAGCTAACAACTGTTAAGTATATGTTTGATAGTAAATAGATCTGTTAGCTAATCTAAAATCATTTGAAATATTGATTCACTGGTTCATAGTTTGTCTACTTTGATGCAAGGAAATCTATTATTAGGAAACCATAAGTGATAGCAAATAGCAAATTATGCATGCAGTGTCTGTTATTTTCATACAAATTTGTTCATGGTGAAGAATCAGTTTGAATTTTAAAATGATGATATTTAAAAATCACTTTATGACTGAAGAACATTAAAATAAATGTTATAGACTCAACCCTATACGTAATTCACAACTTAAAAACAGTGGAAATATTTAATAATGGATTTGAGTTCTTTCTTCTAATCTGTGGATTTGCGATATTTGGTAAATTAGAAGTCCTGAGAGTCCTAGAATTTTATGTATGTCTTTGCCTTTAAATACATGTCTTCAGAGTACCAAGGATTATGTATAATTACTCAAGTATGAGTACTGTACAGAACTGTACTAAAAGCTTGGTTCATTACTCACGGTTGTAGTATCCTCTTAAATTTTTGAAGAAAGCTCAAAAGTTGGTCACTATAATGCTTACATTTCTTAATTCTCATATTTTGTCATTTGGAGTTATATAAATAGTAATGACATAACATGTGAAGAATTATTGTTAATTTTTAAGTTTGCTTCCAAATTGGAAAAAAGAAAAAATCCTGGGATTCTCTAAAGGAACATACAATACAGTCCATATTTTAATTTAGAGGAAATGCATAAAGATACTGTGATGTCTTTCTGTCTAGTCTTTGTCTTATTATGTAATATATATTTATAATTTGTAAGTTTGTTATTCAACTGGATAATAAATAAAAATAAAAATCATTCTTTGAACAAGTATTTATTTTTTGTCAAATATACATTGAAACCTTTAAATTTATATTAGCAACTTATTAGTTTAAAAACTCCATCATATCTTTATACTTCTTAAAAAATATTCTGACTATGAGATATATAACTGAAACTTGTAACTATGTCCCATGGTTCTTGATAGAGCCTCAGTCACATGTTCCTGATCTGAAATATAAGCTAAGTCTACTGTACTGGGTTATAGGAGAGATTACATTGTGAGAAAACTTTGTAAAAACAAACTTTATTATCTACATTTAAAGACTCGTTAATATAATCCTCTCCTGATCAGAGATTCCTCATAGCTTCTGGATGAGTTTATCTTCCTCCCAAGGCACTAAGTTTTGCTTCTCGCAGGCAGTATGTTATTGTGGTACAGGAAAATCTTCTCAGTCCAGTTAGGGACGGAACTAATAAGAAGCTGCACTTCCATCTCTGGGAGGATGATCTATTTCCAGGTCATTTCTGTTCTCAGGGTACGGCACGTTAGGGCTCCCCACTGAAAACTATAAGTGTTTTTACCAGGACTGCTGCTGCTTCTGGGCCCTGGACTCCTAGTTTTGTTCCCTCCTTCACTCTTAGTGCCTTCCTCCCCCAGTCCTGTAAAATTACTAAAATTACTGCTCAGTTTCTCATCTGCTGCTTTGGGCCCAGATTTCAGCCGCCAAGACACTGCTTGCTAATTAGCAAGTGTTTCAAGGAGAAAAGTAGTGCCAAGTATAATCTCCCAGCTTCCAGATGAGTGGTCCTTCAAATTCCTGCGGCACTGATAGCTCTCTGATGACTTGAAATAGATTTTACAGTATTTTCGGCCAGCATTTCTAGTCATTTTTGGTGAGAGAATTGGTCAGCAGCTAGCTTATCTTCCTTTACTCAAAGCAGAAATCTGACCTTGTAGCAAATCATTTAATTTCATTGAGCCTCAGTTTTTTTATCTATAAAATAATGGTCCTAATAATACACTAGTTATTGGGAGGATCAAATAAAATAATCAAATGGAAACATTTCTTCATCTTTATAGTACAGGAAGGTTGTCTGTGTGTGTGTCTCCCAGTACTTTACACTTTTTTTTTTGGTGGGTGGAGATGGCATCTGAAAGTGATTCTATCAAATAGTTTGAATCTAGTCCCATTCAAGAACTGTAACTCAACTAGGCTGCTCATGGGAAGAACTAATCAGAAGCATGTACATAGTTGGAAGAGTTATAGCATCTCAACATTTCAAAGAAATTGTATTAAGGGATGCAACATAATACTATAACCGTAGGTTAGATGAAGTATTGATGCCATGTGCATTCAAGGAGTGAAATCAGAAACCGTATCCTCACAGACTATTAAAACTAATTCTATCAGGAGGAAAGGCTCCTCTTTGCCCCTCTGGATGAAATCTCAGCACACACTTCCTTGACTTTGTTGCTAACTCACAGATAACAAGAAGTGCCTAACTTCTTCTGATCTCTTCCACTCCTCCCCACTCTTACCTGGTATTTAAAGAGTTCAGTCCTGTGTAAAAATTTAAAACATGCAACTCTAAGGTTAATGTCTTTTCCTCTTCTAGGACTGGAAAGCAATCCACTAACTTCCTTGTTTTCTTACTCTGATTCCTTCAAAATTGGGAAGAGAAGTGGAAGGAAGGAAGTGGTAAAGAGTAGAGAAGTTCTTTTTGGCCTGGTACTGTTATATTATGAGTTGACATCTTAGCTCCCTGTACTTGCTCAGTTTTTAATACTAACTCGTCCCTCATGGGGGTATTGGAAGGCCATCTCATATGATTTCTCAGGACCTGTTGATATGGGTAAATGGATCTCTCTGACTAGGCTGTTGAATAACCTTCAGTCTCTGGGAAACCAACAGTCAACTGTCATGGGATGTCATCTCACTCTTCTGGAAATTCCCTTGGAGAGGGTCTAAGATCATCTCCTAGCTGCCTTGTTCATGCGCTGGGCATATTCACATGGACAGTGCTTATCTTGAAAGCCTGTTGCTGTTGAAACTTCTGGCTGTTAAAACTATAGCATCAGTATCTCGTTGCTCAATTATAATGAATCAAACAGCAGCCTGTTGGGGCCCCAATCTTGAGGGAGACATACCAAGCTTCCTCAGTGGCCCTGCTGAAAGGTGCTTTCCTAGGACATAAGATGGGCAAGGCCCACATCATACTGACAGCAGTGCTCAGATACCCTATTGGAATTCTCTCTGGACCTCTCCAGCCTTTTTCTTAGACTAGAAACCACACACTGATTTCTAGCCACCTGCTTCGCAAGTTGTGCTTTGGCTGTCTTCCATTCCACTTCAGGCTGTGAGTACTAGGCCCTTATTGCCTTGGTAACTCAGTCAAAACTGAGAGGAAGTGGGTCGTTTTTATATCCCATTACACATGCTTGAAAAATCATCAGAACAAGATTGACCTACCCATAAAACACCAGCTTCTCTAGAGAGGAAAGCTGATTTGCCTCCTTCTAAAGTTTACATTCTTTTTAGACAGTTTTTTTATTTTTTTTTGTTGGTACTGGGGATCGAACTCACAACCTCACGCTTGCCAGGCAGGCACTTATGCTACTGAGCTAAATCCCCAGCCCAAGTTTACATTCTTTTACAAGCATGATCATCGATGTTGTCAGGGAGCCATAGAATGGACAGGTAAAAGCCAGGGGAATGAATGAGACGTGGTCTCACAGGCAGAAACACCAAGGAGTGGTGGGGTGCAAGGGCTGCGTAGGAGCTCACCTGAGACATTTTCCAGGCGCTCCAGGCACAAAGGGCGGAGAGGACTCTAGGCCTGTGTCAGCAGAGGGTCCTGGAGCTACTGTGTGTGCATTATTATCTTTACTGTGATTCCATTTGTTTCTAATTCCTAATTCCGTGGCCACTATGTACTGTCACGTTTCCCTTCAGAAAAACTGTATTTAACTCTCCGCCACCGAGATCCTATTTAATGGTGTCTGATAAAAGCCACTTTATATGGAAATCTTTGCAGGGTAAAATTCAGTATTGCAGGGTAAAATTCAGTATTGACGATCAAAACTGGGACAGGCCATGCTCTAGCGCGGAGAGCTAGGATGCGGCTCCGCGGGTTAAAGACGCAAATCCTCCCCCGCAGCTCAGCTCCAGTTACGTGCCAGGCGCCGCCGGCGACAACAGCGACTCAGGGCACGGCGCTAGCTTACCAAAGCACACCGAAGCAGGCCGCGACAGATCCACCGAAGAAGCCGGCCTGGTCATTTCCCACTCCCTCAGGGAGTTATATGGAACTCAAGGGTAGTTCCTAACGTCACCAAACCATGTCACCATCCCTGTCCTGTCATCCTCTCCTGGCTGTGGTCAGACTCCAAGGAGATCACGTGCAGGAGCTCTGTCCATCACTAGGCGTAGTGCACCTGTAGGGATTTATTACGAAATTAAAGCCCGGGAAGCGCGAGGGAAGAGGGGAGGTCAAGTGGCTGGGCGCCCCAGGAGGCTAAGCCAGGGTGGCTACGAGCGCGCCTGCTGCACTGCTGCTCTGCGGCGGGGTCTGCTGGGCCGTGGCGGGGTTCTGCAGGGCTGCGACAAGATTCTGGGGTAGGGAGATGCGGCCACCTCCAACTCTGCGATCCCCTCCCAATCTCGGACTCTGCCCCTTCCCGGCCCTAGCGCCACCCAGTGGCCGGGTCTCGCGGCGCTTGCCGCATCCCGTCCGATCGGCCCCGCCCCGTTTTAGCCCCGCCTCACTATGGCCCCGCCCCTCCCGCGCCGGCCCCTCCCGGAAGCGCGGCGAAGTCTCCCGCGGGCATGGAGCGAAGGCCCAGCGCCTCCGGGGCCGCCCCCGCCGCGGCGGCGCTCTTCGCCTGGGTACGTGACTCCGCCCCCGAGCTCTCGCCCAGCAAGGGGGCGCGGAGACCCACTAGCCCGCGGCCTGGGCGTGGGCGGCTGAGAGCCGAACGCGGCCCTGGGTAGGAGGCTTCTGGGCTTGCGCTGGGAGGAGCTGCCCGGGACGACAGGGCTCGACGGCAGGACTTGAGGGGCCTGCTGGCGGTGGGGTCCGCGCCGGAGGGGCCGCGGCGTTCGGGAGGAGCCTCCCTCCAGGGGCGGCGTCTGTTCTGCAAGAGCCCTCGGCTTGGAGAGCGCCTGGGAAGACAGCGTGGAGGCTTCGGTGGAGAGAGGCTCGCCGGGTCAAGAACTCGTGGGGCCACCTGTGTCCACCGCCTCCTGCGGTCTGGCGGACGGAAGCCACCCGCCTGGCAGGGGCATCCTTCGGATTGAGGCCTGCGGCGTGTGGCCGCGCGCGGGGCGCAGACCCTGCAGATTTGCTGCCGCTCTGCTGCGGCTGGAGCTTGCTGGGGGCGTGGGAGTCTGTGCTGGTGTGGGTCTGACGCGAGCGTGGAGAGAGACAGGGCTGTCTGTACGTGTGTGTGGGAGAGAGGAGGCTTTGTGCACAAAAGTGTGGTAGGCGTGCATCAGAGCACACAGATGTTGGGTATTGTGTTTCTTCTCCGTGGGTATCGCAAGTGTAATGACATGGCTTATAGTGCAGGTCTCCAGGAAATACTCCATAACTGAAGAATGAATGAATGAGTACCGGTGTTAAGTGTTTGGGAAAGACGCTAGAGTGAAAAACCTTGTGTTTAAGGGGGATGTAACACCCGTAATACCGCTACAGTCAGCATTTATTGACTATTTTTTGAAAAATGAATTATCAGTACATACTACATACAGTACTTGTTGAATATAAGACTGCAGTTTGGCAGGGAGGTGTGCCTTGGCTGGCTGAGGTCTTTGAGATGCCACTTGAGCTGGGAACAGAGTTGGGGGTGAAAAGTGTGGTGTCTGGCTTTTTCCAGCCAGGAGACTGGCATCTGTGTGGACAGAGGAAACACCTGACGGAAAAGGCCTTTCAGGTTTTGCCTTGAAGGTACTGAAACAAATACTGTCGCGTCTCGCCCTGCTGCTGTGTTGGGAATCCAGTGGTGTGTTCTTCCTGCTGTGTGATCTTTAGTCAGCTTGCACACTGACGCCGTAGCAGAAATACTACAGACTATGGGGGTCAAACAACGGAAAGTTCTTTTCCCTTGATTTTGGAGGCTGGGAGTCCAAGAGTATGGTGTTTTGGCTTTTTTTCTGTGATCTTATGTGGCTTTTTCTTTGTGGGTGAACATCCTCAGTGTCTTTTTTTTATATTGAGATCAGTTATATTGGTTTAGGACCCCACTCGTTTAACCTTGTCATTTAACCTTTTAAAAAAATTTATTGTTCATGTATTTGTCATCATTTAATTAATTCTCTTTAAAGGCCCTGCCTCCAAATATACTCATATTCTCAGATATTGGAAGTTGGAAATAAAAATTTTGAGGGGATACAATTTAGCCTGTAATGAGCTTTACTTTGGTAGGAGTGTGTGTGAGTGTGTGTGTGTGTGTGTGTGTGTGCGCGCGCGCGCATGCGTGTGTGTGTGTGTGTGTGTGTGTGTGTGTATGATGTGTCTGGAGTGTTTAGAAGGAAGAGAGGCAAATACAGTTGTAATAGGTTGTACTAAATTTTCGGCTCGCTTTATCTTGGGTTTAGGGCCTCTTACTGTATTCCATACATTGGCATCACAATTTGAACCCAACAGTGCTCGTGGCTTATTTTTCCCTCAGATATTCAGCAGTCTGCAAGCCTCATAGTGGGGCAGCCACAGAGACCTCTGAGCTGACAGAGAAATCTGTGTGTGGACACTGCACACAACATTCTCTCACTTGACCTTTCCTAGTGGGGACTCACAGGGTCTTATAGTCACTGTGTAGATAATACACGTATTTTTTCTGAGCCAGCACAGTGTCAGATGCAGGAGAAATAGTAAAACAGAGTTCCTTCCCTTATGGGAATTGATTTTCTAGTAGGGTAGGTAGACAATAAACAAGGAACAAAGGTATACTAATGTCAAAGAATGGTATGAAGAGTGATATAGCAGAAAAGGAGGATGGGTGCTCTTTATTTATTTATTTATTTATTTATTTATGTTGTTAAGACATAGTTGTCTCACTATGCAGTTCAGGCTGGCCTTGGGCTCACTTTGTAGCCCAGGCTGGTTTCCAGCTTGCAGTGATCCTCCTGCCTCAGCCTCCCAAGTGCTGGGATTACAGGAATGCACCCTTATGCCTGGCTATGGGTGCTTTTTTAGATAGGGTAATACAGGAGGCCTCCTGCCATGTGAACTCTGGGCTAGGTCACCATTCACTTTTTTTCTTTGTTTCTTTCTTTTTTTTTTTTTTTTTTTTTTTTTTTTTTTTGTAGAGACAGTAAGGTCTAGTGACAGGAGCAAGACATCTGACTTGTTGCCTACCCAGGTATATAACTATGGGAAGTTACTTAACTTTCCTAAGCCTAAATTTTTTTTCATGAGAGCTGTATGGCCTTTCTCCTTAGTGTTGTGAAGAGTAAAGCACCCATCTTGGTAACTGGAACTTATATTGGTCCTGAGGGTCTCTGGGGTCTGTGCCCTACCTAGGCATATTTTCCCACTTAGTATCCTCTCAGTCCGGGATGGGTATGAAACAGACAGTAGGAGGAAGCGCTTTGTTTATTAAGTGTGTATGTTTTGCATTCATTGTTTGTAGGTATTTTAAATCGCTTCCTCATTCAGGTGTCTTCAAAAGCTAATGTACTTCACAAAACCATCTTCAGGAAAAATTAGCTTGGAGTAAATTCTTGAAAAAATCATGAGAATTTCTGAATTCTTCATAGATTCTCCCTGCAGGCCCATGTCTCTTATTTTTGTCTCTGAATACAAAAAGCTCTGAAAACCCAAAACTTTCTGGATATAAGGCTTTTTATATCCTCTGTCCACCATTACATCTTTTACTGTAGAAATCTCACTGTTGTGGGGTGGTGCCCCCAGGACTTGGAGCAGTATGTATCATCTACAATATATAGATGATGCATACTTTTCTAAAGTCTATAAAATTCTGAGTTTTGAGTCTATCTAGCTGCAGTGGTTTCAGATTAGGGATTATGGACTTTTATTGCATAATAACATTAGACATATTGCCTACCAAGGGGAGATGAGTTTTCTTATAGGAATCTCACCATGTGACTCTTGAATTCATCAACTATTGTACTTGGAAAGGCCCTTAACGATCACTGCCAGCCTCTTTCAGTGTACAAATGAAATAATGGTACACTTCATTTGAGGGCACAAAATCTTTAGCTAAATTGGATTACAGAAAGTTATTGCCAGATTTCTCAGTGAGAGTGTGGGAAGAGGGTATAAGAACTGGTTTTAAAGTGTTGTCTGCCCACTTTGTTTCTATTCCTCCCTCATTTTTCTTCCCTTA